>ML339812.1:0-34553 GCA_005239505.1 Nicotiana paniculata | reverse complement strand
ACATGATGTGTATTTTTATCATTAAAACACCTAAAATGCACGGTATATAATGCTAAAAATCATGAATTCTAGCCACGCATCAACACCCTTCATAATCGGGTGCGCGGCCGGGATCTGATCGACCCTCGAGTTATAGGTCTCCACCTTTTTGTCGTTAGATTCTGTCTTCTTTTTTCTTGATTCAATGCTCTTTGTGAGGTCTTATAACATCTTCATGGTAGCGGGGTCGGCTGCTGATCCGTCGTTGCTCGACTGTTCTGGTGCCTGCTCGACTCGAGGAGCCATTTCTGGCGGTGCTGTGCTTGGGGTTTTTTGATGGTTTTGTAGCTGAGCAATAGCCATTTGTTACGCCTGTAACAATTCAAAAATGACATGAACGCTAACTTCTCTTTCCTCCCAAGCTAGTGTTTTTTGTGCTTCATGTTAGTTTTTCGAGTGTGCACTTCCGTCGGTATGAGAACTTATATCAACACATTGGGCGTTGCATGAGCGCACATCTGTGGGGATTAGTGCTGGTGCCACCCTAGGGTTTTGTAGTGGTAAACTGGCGCCTGAAACATCTATACCATTCTCTGCATGATCTTCAGGATTGTCGTTTTAGTGTGCATTCACTGAGTTAGACATTTTTTGACCTGAAATCAAAGATTCTTGGACAAGAAAAAGTGTGAAGAATAACTTGTGTTTTTAGAAAACCAGCACTAAAACAATCACTATTATTTTTAGCCCCACATTGGGCGCCAAACTGTTATCTTGAAAATGGTAATGACGATTATATTTGATTGTGTGGTTCTAAAAATACGTAATTTATTTTTATACTAGTTTTCAGGCAATAGATGCTAAGTGTGATCTAGGAAAATAAAGTAAGAGTAAATAAAAGTGCTGATAAGCAAACCACGCTGCTATGAAACAGGGTCTCGAGATGGTCGAAGCAAGGCCTCGAGGTCGAACTATAACACAGAATAGAGGACGGTCGATGGAGGAATAACAGTATGGAGGGCCTCGAGGATATCCCTTTATGATCAATGATGAGCAATAAGTGAAGAAAAATAAATTAACACGATAAATGAAAAGCAATAAATCCGTAGAACAAATGTTGAGTATGTTAAGAAGGCAGAGAATGTTCCTGTTGTATTCAATATTCATGTGTCCCAAACAATGACAAGGATCCCCTTTATATAGGAGGGGGAATCCTAAAATAGTACATGTGTAATTATTACAAAGAAATAAAGCTGGTACAGCCATTTAATGGCTTGGTACGTACTTGGGAAATACAGTCGTGTCCTTGAGAATTTCCCATTTAAGAAATACAACTGTGCCCTTGGGAATTTCCCACGTTTCCACGATGGTCACTGATTTATACTGCACCAGGGTCGAGCATAATGAGCCTTCAATGCGCTTCCTCAAGGGATACACTTCAGGATTGAACAATGAGTTCCACTCCGGGCTCCTTGAGGTCAGTCATGGGGTGCCATAACGGTCCTAAAATTGGACTCCCCGAATTTGGCCGTACAAATTATGTAATTACGAGATCATGCAAAAATTAAGGAAGAGCTTAGCCTTAACATACGTGTAGTAGGTAAATATCCGTATGATATTCTTGAGACAGATTGCACCATGCTCCTTTAGAACAGAAAAATCTTACGCTTCAAAGATTCGATCACTTTGCAAATTTTAGCATCTCACTTTAAGATTTATGAACCATGTTACTAATAAAGAATGAGATGTTTCTCTACAAGAATGGAAAATGATTGTACCCTTTCATGGCTTTCTTGATATCACTTATCCATCCAAGTGATATAATGTAGTTATCACATCAAGTATTGCCACCTTCACAAAGTGAATTAAGAGTCATCAAATATAAGATGTATTGCTGCCATGTTAAACTCCAAGACTTATCCAAAATGTCTTAGATAATTACCAATTTCATTATTAAGTTGGTAATTCCCCACTAATCAATAATTAATCAATTACCCATATAATTAAGAATTATCTCAAATGACCTAAAATACTACTAATTTTTAACATACCTTATACACCTCCGTATCATGGTCATGTGGTACTATCACGACCCCAAATCCTATCCAATTGTGATGGCGCTTATCATGGAACTAGGCTAGACAACCATTTCAGACTATCATAATATTTGTGAATTTCCCGAAATTTAGCAGATTATAAAACAACAAAATGAGATGAACAATTTATACACTTCCCCAAAACCTGGAGTCAATTGTCCTGAGCATCTAGAACTGTAAATATAATGTACATTAAAGTGATTTTCTACTACAAAGCCTGGAGGAAAAAAAACAAAACTATGAACTGGGGAATGGAAAGGAGGTGAACTGGGGACACTAAGCAGCTACCTCGATCCTTGAACAAACTCCAAACGCGTCCGAAAATTAACTAGTGAGATTGTCTAGTACCCGGATCTGCACACAAGTGTGCAGTGAGTAACGTGAGTACACCAACTCAGTAAGTAATCAAAGTAACTAAAAACTTGAGTGAAGTGACGAGCATTTATAAATCATGTAAATCCATATAACGAGTAACAGTGGAAGGAAATAAATCAAGTCGGGAATCTACCTTCTGAATATCTCATAAAACTCCAGTTTCCATTTAAAAATCTCGTATAAAACATTTATCCAACATTTATCATCAGAGGCTCAGTGTAAAGATGAGTGAAAGCAACATTTTCATAAAATATAAGCCCCTTGGAGACAGTATCACTTACAAATAAAGCCTCTCAGGAAAGCCTCTCAGTCACTCGTGACTCCACTATCAGTATCTCATGCTCACACTAAACACTCGTACTCAGCAAGTACCATGAATACACACAACTGTTGCGGCGGGTAGCCCGATCCAAGACATATATATATATATATACTGCTGCAGCGTGCAACCTGATCCTTATAACGTACACTATGGCGTGCAATCGGATCCGTATAATACTCGACTGTGCCCACTGGGGGTGTACAGACTCCGTAGGGGCTCCTACAACCCAAGCGCTATATTTGTTGCGGCGTGCGGCCCGATTCAATACATATATTACTGCGGCGTGCAACCCGATCCATATATAACATATATTGCGGCGGCATGTAGCCCGACGCATATATAATCTATATTGATGCGGCGTGTAGCCCAGTCCATATGTAATATATAACATATATATTGTTGCGGCGTTCATCCCAGTCCATAACTATCCTTGGATACTCGGCTCTCGGCCCCACTCAGTCATCCTCACAAGCCACTCGGGTAATTCATCTCAACTCACGAGACTCAGCCCAAAATACCAATAAGAGTTTCAAAACAGTGTGATAATAGTGAAATAACAACAAGTAGGAAACATGACTGAGTTCACAATTGTTCTATCAAGATAGTGTGAGAATGGTGTAAAAGTACCTCTGAGGGTATGAGCATCTAGAACTGTAAATATAATGTACATTAAGGTGATTTCCTACTACAAAGCCTGGAGGAAAAAAGACAAAACTATGAACTGGGGAATGGAAAGGAGGTGAACTGGGGACACTGAGCAGCTACCTCGATCCTCGAACAAACTCCAAGCACGTCCGGAAATTAACTAGTGAGATGGTCTGGTACCTGGATCTGCACACAAGTGTGCAGTGAGTAGCGTGAGTACACCAACATAGAAAGTAATCAAAGTAACTAAAAACTTCAGTGTACTGACGAGCATTTATAAATCATGTAAATCCATATAACGAGTAACAGTGGAAGGAAATAAATCAAGTCGGGAATCTACCTTCCGAATATCTCATAAAACTCTAGTTTCCATTTAAAAATCTCGTATAAAACATTTATCCAAAGTTTATCATCAGAGGCTCAGTGTAAAGAAGAGTGAAAACAACATTTTCATAAAATATAAGCCCCTTGGGCACAGTATCACTTAGAAATAAAGCCTCTCGGGAAAGCCTCTCAGTCACTCGTGACTCCACTATTAGTATCTCATGCTCACACTAAACACTCGTACTCAGCAAGTACCATGAATACACACAATTGTTGCGGCGGGTATCCCGATCCAAGACATGTATATATATACTGCTGCAGCGTGTAGCCCGATCCTTATAACATACACTATGGCGTGCAGCCGGATCCGTATAATAGTCGACTATGCCCACTGGGGGTGTACAGACTCCGTAATGGCTCCTACAACCTAAGCGCTATATTTGTTGCGGCGTGCGGCCCGATTAAATACATATATTACTGCGGCGTGCAACCCGATCAATATATAACATATATTGCTGGGGCATGTAGCCCGACCCATATATAATCTATATTGATGCGGCGTGTAGCCCGATCCATATGTAATATATAACATATATATTGTTGCGGCGTTCATCTCGGTCCATAACTATCCTTGCATACTCGGCTCTCGGCCTTAGTCAGTCATCCTCACAAGCCACTCGGGTAAAAGTACCTCTGAGGGTATAAGCAGGTCGGCACAAGGCCCTAAACATGGCTCACAACCCATACACAAGTATAATTCCCAAAATACGTGATATCATAAGGTTTCAAATCGAATACGCATCTTAATAGTCACTACAGGACGGACCAAGTCACAATCCCTATCGGTGCACGCCCACACACTCGTCACCTAGCATGCGCGTCACCTCATTTACAAAAACAATATCAAATAGAGGGGTGTCATACCCTCAGGTTTAGAGTTCCAATCGTTACTTACCTCAAAACAGCCTAAAAGCTACCTCCGCGATGCTCTAGCCCCTCGAATTGGCTCCCAAATGCTCCGAATCTAACCAAAACCGGATTAACATCATCAATATACGCTAACAGAAAAAAACCCAATCGAAATATATAAATTTGAAGCACAATTCCCAAAATTGGCCAAACCCGAGGCCCGGGCCCATATCTCAAAATTAGATAAAAATCACAAAACTAGAATCCTCATTCTCTTACGAGTCTACCCATACCAAATTTACCAAAATACGACCTCAATTTCCCACTACAATCACCAAAAGAAATTTCCAAATTTTCCTCCCATTTTCCCAAATTTTCTACTTTAATTCCTCAACTTGCATGGTGAAAATCAAGACAAATTCATGAAATTGAACCAAAAATGATTGAAAAACAGTTACCACAAGAATCGCACTGAAAATCTCGTCCAAGATCTCCTTCCCTCTAGCTCTCTAATGGAAAAATGAGTTATGGCCAAGGACCCCCGAAATTAGAACCTTAAACTGTCTGCCCAGGCCTCTTTCTTCACTACGATCGCGAAAGCTCCCACGCGATCGCGAAGAACAAATTTGCTGCCCCATCAAATTACACTACGAGATCGCAGACATACCCACATGATCGCGATTCATTAGGACATAAACCCACTCGATCGTGAACCACTCTACGCGATCGCGAAGAACAACTGCTCAGCCCACTCACGCGCCCTTCAACTCTATGCGAACGCGATAAAAACCATGTGATCACACTGCACAACAACCTCACACTCACGCGATTACGATCGAGAACTACACCATGCGATCGCGGTCGAGACCTCCACCACGCAATCACATATAACAAAAATCCTGTCATCCTTACCTAGGACTACGCGATCGCATAGAAGGAAACCAGAAACTAACACCAGCAAAAAAATCCGCCAAGTTTTTAAGCCAAGAGTTGGTCCGTTAACCGCCCGAAATACACCTGAGGCCCTCGGGACCTCAACCAAACATAACAACATATTCCGTAATCTCATTCAAACTTAGTTGAACATTCAAAACACTAAAAACGACGCACAAACACCAAAATCACATCAAATTCAAGCCTATGAAGTTTGAAATTTCTTAATTTCGCCAATAATGCCCAAACCAACAAAAACACATCCGATTGACCTGAAAATTTGCAAACATATCAAAAATAATATTATAAACCTTCTCCAAATGTCGGAATTCCATTTCGATCTCGACAGCTTATTTTCCCCTGCCGACCGGAAATCACCAAAAACTAACTTACGCCAATTCAAGCCTAATTCTACACCAGACATCAAAACTTCATTCCAAACACACTCTTAAGTCCCAAGTCACCTAACGAAGCTATCTAAACCATAAATTCCAAATTTTGATGTCGTTTACCAATAAGTCAACTCCCAGTTGACTTTTTCAACTATTAAGCTACTTTAAGAGACTAAGTGTCTCAATTCTCACCACGACCACTCTGAACCCGAACCAACCGACCTAACACAACATAAATAGGCTAAGAAACATATGATAAAGCAGAAATGGGGGAAATGGGGCTAATCTCATGAAACAACCGGTCGGGTCGTTACAACTACCTTATATGGCACTAATCCATAAATATCGCGTATTATAGATTGGACCGTATTTTATCCCAAATCGACAAACTTCGACGAAACTCAATTTCTTCGATTTGCTTACCCTCTCACCTTCACGAATTTACTTATCACTTGTTTGAAATAGCATAATACTTATAATCCCATAATAATCTCATCCCCGAACTTACGTCGATTTACTTACAACGAAACTTTAACGTACGAAATTGCGGTATGTAACATCTCATTTCCGAGCATATATCTATTTACTTATGGTGCACTTCCACATATGAAAACATGGAGTGTTACAAAACAGGTGCCAATTCAAGTGATCAAATTGTTCCCAATGCATGACTTACAACAAGATTTATTCTGAGACACCGCACCTCGTAACCACAAGTCATAAGCCACAACTATTAATCTTACACCCATGGCACCTCGTGTCCACATTATCATTCACCTTCACAGGGAAAAGTCCACGTGCTACCATGTACAGTGTATCTGTGTCAAATGCCAAATAAAATGTTCGAGAGGTTCATTTAAATACAATAAGGCATAACAAAAATCTTGAATAAAGTAAGGCATCAAATGGATAATGAGTTTATTTTAGAAAGAAATAAATTAAAATAAATTTCAATTTATAAAAAATAGAGTATCAGATGAGCTTAGTTTAGAAATAAATACGGTAAAGTAAAATAGCATTATTAAATTAAGAAAAATATCAGATAAGTGTAACTACCCGACCGGTCGTTCCGTGAGATTAGCCCCGTTTTCCCCATTTCTGTTTTATCGTATGTTGCTTATCCTTTTTTTTTTATTGGGTCGGTTGGTTTGGGTTCATAGTGGTCGTGGTGAGAACTGAGACACTTAGTCTCTTAAATTGGCTTAATAGTTGAAAAAGTCAACTGAGAGTTGACTTATTGGTAAACAACCTCGGGATGTGGATTTTATGGATAACATAGCTTAGTCAGGTGATTTGGGACTTAGAAATGTGTTCGGAATGAAGTTTTGATGTCCGGTGGAGAATTAGGCTTGAATTGGCGAAAGTTTATTTTTGGCGATTTCCGGTCGGCAGTGAAAAATTGGCTATCGGGGTCGGAATGGAATTTTGGAATTTGGACCAGGTTCGTAATGTCATTTTGGATATGTGTGCAAATTTTTAGGTCAATCGGATGTGTTTTGGTTTGTTTTGGCATCATTGGCGAAATTTAGAAGTTTCAAAGTTCATAGGGTTGAATTTGATGTATTTTTTGTGTTTTTGCGTTGTTTTTGATGTCTCGAAGGCTAGACTAAGTTTGAATGATGTTATGGGGTGTTTTGGTATGATTTATTGAGGTCCCGGGGGCCTCGGGTGTGTTTCGGCTGCTCAAACAGGCACTTTTCGTCTTTGGAATATTGCTGGTTTTCTGGTGTTTTAGCAACAATGATTTCTTCACCGCGATTGCGTAGAGTAAAAGATTGGGGCAGGCAATTTGTTCTATGCTATCGCGTAACAAGGATTTCGATCGCATAGGTTGGGCAGGTTAAGCACTGAGATTGCGTGGTGTATTTTGCGATCGTGTAGAATAAAAAGGGGGCGCGTGAAGTTGTTGCAATTGTTCTTCGCGACCGCGTGAATGGGTACGCGATCGCATAGGTCAGGGAGTCGAAGCTTCACGATCGCGTGGATAATGGTGTGATCGTGATGTGTTAAATTTGGAGGCTGTCAGTTTGTTCTTCGCGATCGCGTGGGTGGTCCCCCGATCGCACTGAATTGATATTTAGTGCTGGGCAAAATGTTTTAAAAGGCCATTTTTGCGAGATTAGTTTATTTTTCCTCCATTATTGAACGAGTTGAGAGCTCTTTGAGAAGGTTTGAAGAGGAAATCAAAGGGAATCACTTGGAAGTAAGGTTTTCAACTTCATAACTCGTTTTTATGTCGTTTTCTAAGTAAGTAAACCGGAAAATTGTTGGATTTAAACGTAAAATTGGGGAGATTATGTGCATGAGAATTGGGAATTGCGTTTAATGATTTGAGTGGGAAATTGTGGTCTGATTTTTGTGTTCCTGGTATGTATAGAATAGTGGGAGGATGAGGATTCGAGTGATGTAAATTTTATCGTATTCCGGGACATGGGCCCGGGGCTCGAGTTTGGCAGAATTCGAGAATTTGTGTCTAAATTTATAGTTTTCGATTGGATTTTGTTCTTTAGTGTATATTGATGATGTTAATCTGCTTTTGGTTAGATTCTGAGCAATCGAGAGCCGATTTGAGGGGCAAGGACATCGCGGATTAGTAATGTGGCCCAGTAGAGGTAAGTTGGCTATAAATCTTGTCCTGAGGGTATGAATGTCACGCCCCAAAACTGAGGGACGAGACCGGCGCCTAACTGGATGAACCCGGTCAAGTGGACCTGGATTGCCTTTCCTACGCAACACATTTCCCCATGTTCATAATGTACATTTACAAGTGAAACATCAAAATAGAATCAAAGCATGCATTTACAACATTCGCCTAATCTCCTCTTTTAACATTTTCAACATTTAATCTTCCCAAAACATGCATTCTAAAATACAACACTCCTGATATCGGATCGTGATTACAAACGAGTACGAAAACTACCGCAAATACATACATAAAACCCACATAATGTCTACGGATTCTCTAAAGATACGGAGAAAAGTATATAAACTTGCCAGCAACAAGGCCCCGACTATACCTTAACAGAACAAAATATACACAAGAAGATGGCATAGACCACGTACGACCCCGAAAGGAAGTGGGGCTCACCAGAACTGCTGAGGAGACGAAAGTAAGGCACCACTTTCGGCGGACCGAACCACCTGCTATAGAACCACCTACATCCTCTCATACTGATGTATTCAACATTTAACAAGCTTTGCACATGATAGAATAAGCACAAAGAATCACCTTTTCACAATCTCATATAGCATGGTGGCATGGAAATCAACCAGGACAATTAGAGAACAGAATCTTACTCCTCAACACATTAGAACAATCGATTCACATATGCATAAGCCAGAAACTCATACCGAATGTTCGGACACCAACAAGGTGACTCTACGAAGATTAAAGTCACCCATACATACCTCGAGTCAAAATTCCCCTTCAATATCTATCCCAAATCACCAGACCTTCTAACACCTTCAATCTAGTTTACAATGTGACATGTTAAAACTTAAAGTTAGGAACCTTGAACTCATTTGGGCATTTTATCAAATACTATGTGGCCATTTAGATTAACTAGCCCCCTTTTTAGTGAAAGATTGCCCTAGATTACTTCCCTTTGCTAGATTATGATAGATTATTCACATACATGCAAGGTCTTAACTCCCATCTTCAAGAACCAACCTATGTGTGTCCTATTCTAACTAAAATCTGAAAATTTGGGGAAATGGGGTGGAGGCTTACCTCTTATAGTGAAGAAGGTGACGACTACTCGACTAATTCCAGGCCTAGTAGAGATGGAGGACCAATTTGGGGAAGAAGAGGACTTCTCTCACTAGAACCCACTCTCAATTCTCTCTATTTTGATTATATAGTCTTTAAAAATTAAGGGGAGGGGTGTTTTATTATACTGGGGGTCGGGTTTTAAAATTAGAAATTAGAAGCCCCGAAGTAGGTATTCGGTCAGGAATGCAATGCGGTCCGCATACCTGTCGCATAAATGGCTTTCAGATGGGCCAAAAAGGAAAGCAAACTTCCCAGGCATGCAACCACTATGTGGTCCGCATACTTGTTATGCGATCGCATAGTGCATCACATAACTCTCTCGACTAAAATAGAGGTGCAAGAATGCGACAACTATGCAGCCCGCATTCCTGAAATGGATCGCATTATGGACCGCATAGCTATCCTCAAAATGGACAGCAATAGTCCAGGTATGCGACCACTATGCGGTTCGCATACCTGATCTAGGATCGCATAGTGGACCGCAGACCCGCGCAATTCTGGAAAATTTTATCTTTTAAGTCCCGGGGTACTTTTTACTCGACAAGGGTCCGTTTTACGAATTTCTACAGTTATAACCACATGAGGAGACCCATTCGGCCATTGTTTTTAGACTTGAAATTTTACGGGTCTTTACATCCTCCCCCACTTAGAATCATTCGTCCTCGAATGAGGATCGGGGAATCACTTAGTTAAGAGAAAACAAAACATGCCAACCCCCAAATTTTTACTAACTCCGATATTTCCTAAAATTTTCGCTAGAGTTTCCTTTGTATTTAGGCTATCTGCTTGTCAGAGAGCCCTCGAAATACATTTTAAAATTCCAAACATTTTCAGTTAGTCTATCAACTTTCAAATAATCCGGCCATTTCAACAAGTTGCATATAATGCAATTAGTTCCACAAGCCACACATAGTTCAGTTAACTCCACAAATTTGCACATAATTCAACTATTATAATGAGTAGGACATAATCCAGCTATTACAATGAGTTGCACATAATCCAGCTATTACAATGAGTTTCACATAATTCAGCTATTTCAAGGAGTTGCACATGATCCAACTAATTACAACAACATATACATTTATTATGGCACATAGGTTGAGAAGTCACAGTAGTAGGGTAATTAGGGGAGTGGAGTGTTTTTCAAGAACTTTGACACCAACGTAATTGCTTAGAGATGACAATTTTCAAAACCACTACCGGTCTTATTCAAACAAGTGGGGATATTTTTCTTTCATTTCATTTTCCGCTTCCCACGTGGCTTGTTCGACTTGTTGACTCCGCCATAATAATTTGACCAAAGCGACCTTTTTGTTTCTCAACCTACGAACTTGCCTATCAAGAATAACAACCAGAACCTCTTCAAATGACAACTTTTCGTTAATTTCAATGGTCTCAATCGGCACGATGACAGATGGATCTCTAACTACCTTCTTCAGCATGGACACATGAAACACCGGGTGCACTAATGACATCTCAAGGGGCAATTCCAGCCCATACACCACCTGCCCTATCCTTTGAGAAATCCTAAATGGCCCGACATACCTTGGGCTCAATTTCCCTTTCTTCCCAAACCGCATCACTCCTTTCATGGGAGAGACCTTCAAGAATACCCGATCATCTACTTGAAACTTCGAATCTATTCGACGAGTGTCCGTATAGGATTTCTGACAACTCTGAGTAGTCTTCATCCTCTCCTGAATGACTCTAACTTTTTCCATAGCTTGGTGCAGAAGATTTGGTCCTACCTGTTCCGCCTCACCAACCTCGAACCATCCAATCGGAGACCTACGCCTTCTTCCGTACAATGCCTCAAATGGGGCCATCTGCATGGAAACTGTTATTATAAGAAAATTCTATAAGCGGCAAGTGATCATCCCAGCTACCCTTGAAATCTAATGCACAAGCCCGTCACATATCTTCAAGCATATAAATTGTCCGCTCTGCCTGACCGTCTATTTGCGGGTGGAAAGTTGTGCTGAGATTTACCTGCGTACCCAAACCTTGCTGAAATTTCTTCCAAAAGTTAGCTGTGAACTGGGCCCCTTGATCCGAGATAATAGATATTGGAGTGCCATGGAGCCTGACTTTTTCTTTGATATACAACTGAGCGTACTGTTCTACAGTATCGATGGACTTGACTGGCAAGAAATACACCGACTTCGTGAACCAATCCACTATTACCCAAACTGAGTCAGACCTATGTGGAGTGCGAGGTAACCCTGCCACGAAGTCCATATTGATCATTTCACATTTCCATGTCGGTATTTCCATAAGCTCTGCCAACCCACCGGGCCTGTGATGCTCGGCCTTCACTTGCTGACAATTTGGACACCTAGTCACAAAGTCTACCAATAACCTCTTCATACCATTCCACCAATAAATCTCCTTTAGGTCATGATACATTTTCGTAGAACTTGGGTGTAGGAAATACCTGGAATTGTGAGGCTCTTCCATAACTCTCTCCCGACGATCATCCACATCCAGAACACATAGCCTCCCTTGGCATCGCAAAACACCGTCATGATTGCCGAGTGGAAATGTTGTAGTCTTGTGATTCAGAAATGCTTCTCTCAACTGTGCCAACGGTGGATCCCTGAATTGCTTTCCCTTGACTTCCGCTACAAGCGAAGACTCTGCTCTATTACGCACCACTATATTCCCTTCATCTGAGGCCGAAAGACATACCCCCAGATTGGCCAACTGATAAACCTCCCGAGCCAAAGGCCTCTGACCTTCTTCCAAATGAGCCATGTTACCCATGGATTTCCGACTAAGAGCGTTGGCTACCACATTCGCCTTTCCTGGATGGTACAAATATTCATATCATAATCCTTGAGAAATTCTAACCACCTCCGCTACCTTAAGTTCCACTCCTTCTGTTTGAATAAGTAATGAAGACTCTTGTGGTCTGTGAACACGTCCACATGGACCCCATAAAGACAATGCCGCCAGATCTTCAATGCAAACACAACCGCCACGAGCTCCAAATCATGCGTCGGGTAATTCTTCTCGTGATTCTTGTGTTGCCTGAAGCATATGCTATTACCTTACTATATTGCATCAATACGCACCCCAAAACAACTCTTGAAGCATCACAATACACCACAAACCCTTCTGAACCTTCTGGCTAGGTCAACACTGGCGCCGAAGTCATTCTTGATTTCATTTCTTGAAAACTCTTATCGCAAACATCGAACCACTCAAACATAACCGCTTTCTGCGTCAGCTTAGTCAATGGGGAGGCGAGGGTAGAGAATCCCTCCACGAACCTCTGATAATACCCAGCCAAACCCAAGGAACTGTGAATCTCTATCGGGGTCGTTGGTCTAGTCCAATCCTTTACCGCTGCAATCTTTTGGGGATCAACCCGAATCCCTTCCCTGGAAACACCATTGTCCAGAAAGGTGACTGATTCTAGCCAAAACTCACATTTTGAAAACTTTGCATACAACTGGTGTTGATGGAGAGTTTGCAGAACTGTCCTAAGGTTATTTGCATGATTTTCCTGACTTCGCGAATAAACAAGGATATCGTTAATGAAGACAATCACAAAGAACTCAAGAAACAGTTTGAAAACCCGATTTATATTATCCATAAAAGCCGCTGAGGCGTTGGTTATCCCAAAAGACATTACCAGAAATTCAAAGTGCCCATATCGAGTCTTGAAGGCAGCCTTAGGAATATCCTGCTTCCTGATCTTTAACAGGTGATACCCGGACCGCAAATCAATCTTTGAGAAGAACTTAGCACCTTCAACTAGTCGAAGAAATCATCTATCTGAGGCAATGGGTACTTGTTAGTGATAGTGACCTTGTTGAGCTACCGATAATCAATACACATTCAAAGAGACACGTCTTTCTTTCTAAAAAAAGAACCGGGGCGCCCCAAGGCGACACACTTGGCCAAATGAAACCCTTTTCGAATAGATCTTTCAATTGTTCTTTTAACTCTCTCAATTATGCTGGTGCCATTCGGTAGGGTGGAATAAATATTGGTTGCGTATCTGGCAATACATCAATCCTGAAATCGATCTCTCTATCTGGTGGAATCCCAGGAAGCTCGTCCGAAAATACTTCAAGAAATTCATTCACAGCAGGCACAGATTCAGGAGCAGGCACCTCTGAAGTGGTGTCCGCAACCCGGACAAAATGGTAGATACACCCTTTTCTGATTATCTTTGAGGCCTTAATGTAGGAAATAAGCCAACCTCTTGGCACAACATTATTCCTCTCCCACTCGATAACTGGTTCATTAGGAAACTCGAGCCTCATAATTCTGGTTCGGCAGTCGAGTTTAGCAAAGCACGAATAGAGCCAATACATCAAAATCTACCATTTCTAACTCAATAAGATCAGTCGTGGTATCCCGACCACGCACCGTGACAACACAATTCCTATAGACTCGCACGACCGTTATAGAATCACCAGCCGGAGTCGACACAGAGAACGACTTGTGAAGCTGTTCGGGTTCTATACGAAAACTTGAAGTAATAAATGGAGTAACATATGACAAAGAAGACTCGAGATTAATAAGAGCATAAAGATCATGTGACTGAACAGTCAGAATAACTGTGGCAACATCTGGAGAAGCCTCTGCACTCTGGCGACCAGTCAAAGCATAGAACTGACTGGGTCCTCCTTGACCCCGTGCTCCACCCCTAGCTACACCGCGCCTTGCTGGAGCTGGAGGGCCGCGGGCTGGAGGGCGTGTTGAAGATGTAGCAGATGTAGAATTAGATGGCTGAGCAGTGCCCCTACCCGTGCCCTGACGGGGTGTATGACAGTCTTGCTGAACATGGCCTCTCACTCTACACCTATAGCATACCGTTATGTCCAAGTAACAGGGCTCAGAATGAAACCTCCCGCACTTAGGGCATGGGGCTCTCCGCTGCTGCTGGAACCTCCCACTTGAACGACCTGACTAATGGAACCTCCTGCTGTCTAAACCTAGTCCAGCGCGACCTATCTGCTGATAATTATGCCCTGGTGGCGGCGTACTGGCTGAGTACTAAGCATAGGACTGAGATGGCCTTGATGACCCTCTCCCAAAGGCTAACCTCCCTCCTCCAACTGAACTCCCAGGGTTGCCCGCTGACTGGGGCCTACTACTACTCTCCCTCTCCATTCATATCTTTAATTTCCGAGCCTCCGTAGCCTGGGAAAATCCCACAATCTTCCTGTAATTCATATCTGAATGCAGAGCAACTGTAGCCGCTTCATTAATAACCAAGGGACCAAGGCCCAATACAAACCGACGAACTCGAGCCCCCATAGTAGACACCATGTGAACAACATATTTGGACAACCGCACGAACTCCATATGATACTCCCACACACTCATGTTGTCCTGCTTAAGGGCCTTAAAGTCTGTAGCACGGGCTGCCATAATCTCGGCAGGCAGGAAATGACTCATAAAGGCATCCACAAACTCATCCCACCTCGTTGGAGGGCTCCCCTCTCCACGGGAATTCTCCCATATCTCGAACCACAAATATGCCGCTCCCTTCAGACGATAGGAAGCCAACTCAACCCCCTCTATCTCAGTAGCCCTCATAACTCGGAGTGTCTTGTACATCTCATCAATGAACTCCTGAGGATTATCCTTTGGGATAGTGCCTGTGAACTCTATAGGGGCTAACCGCAGAAACTGGTTGGCTCTAGAACCTTAAGAATCCCCTGGCTTGCTAGAGGACGTAGGGGCATCATTTGATCTTTGAGTCGAGAGGCCACTAACTTGGTCAACATCTGGATAGCTCCCCTGAGGTCCCCACTAGAAATATCGGAATCGGAAGCTGGAGCTGGAGGTGGGTCAGGAATATCAGTGGGAGGGATTTCAGCACCCTCCGCTGGAGTAGGACTAGGAATAGTCTGGCCTGGAGTGGTGGAGTCAGGCTGATTTGTGGTCGGGGAGTCATTCGCACCCGCACCATTAACTGGAGAATTTATGACCACTTCTAGGGTGGCATTGGCCTATAGGCCGAGTCGAGCTCTCTTCTTGGGTGCCATTTACTGAACATTGGAACAATGCACGAGCTAGAGGTAGAAAATCTCACCTTTCACCACATCGCACGATGTAGAATAGCAATAAAAAAGTACTTTCCTAAATGTCCATGCAGCCCCCTAATAATAGATGTGGTCAAAAACACACCGATAAGAAGGGCTCTACTAGACACGGCTCCGAGACATCCTACGACACTTTTAAAACCTGAGGCTCTGATACTATGTTTTTCACGCCCCAAAACCGAGGGAGGAGACCGGCGCCTAATCGGATGAACCCTGTCAAGCGGACCTGGATTGCCTTTCCTATAATGCATTTCCCCATGTTCATAATGTACATTTATAAGTGAAACACAAAAATAGAATCAAAGCATGCATTTACAACATAAGTCAAATCTCCTATTTTAAACTTTTAAACATTTAATCTTCCCAAAACATGCATTCTAAAATACAACACTCCCGATAAGGGATGTCTACGGAGTCTCTAAAGATATGGAGAAGAGTATATAAACTTGCCGGCAACAAGGCCCCAGCTATTCCTTAACAGAACAAAATATACAAAAGAAGATGGCATAGACCACACACGACCTCGAAAGGAAGTGGGGCTCATCAGAAATGCTGAGGAGACGAAAGGAAGGCACCACTATCGGCGGACCGAGCTACCTGCTATAGAACCACCTACATCCATATAAAAGATGCAGCGTCCTCGACAAAAGGGACATTAGTACCATGGAATAGTACTAGTGTGTATGAACAAGCTTTACTCTAAGTTAATTTCAAACAATACACAGATAGGAGGCAGTCAAAGAAACCAGACAATTACTATACAGAGATACAGAAAAAAAAAATGACAGTTCCACAGTTTCTTATTTCAATCGTTCTCCTGTTGCGGCACGCAACCCGACCCCTCCATACAATCATATTCCACCCTTATTTCTTCTATTACGGCGTGCAACCCGATCCCACCATACAATTCTATTGCGGCATGCCACCCGATCCCACCGTACAATTATGTTGCGGCGTGCAACCCGATCCCACCTTACAATTCTGTTGCGGTGTGCAACCCGATCCCACCTTACAATCATATTTGATAGCAACATCAACCAACCAATTCAATCACAAGGATTTTCATCATCAAGAATATACATTCATAACAACCAAATAACTATGTGAAATCGAGGCCACATTAATCCTTACCGAACAGTGAGTCATATACGGCATACCATCAACATATAGTTCAATTAGATAAATACACATTTCCTTTCCATTACATGATACACAACATTTAGCACTTACATACATTCAAAAATTTGATTCGTTATCATTTCTTTCATTTTGCAGCACATCTTCTCATAACGATGTATTCAACATTTAACAAGCTTTGCACATGATAGAATAAGCACAAAGAATCACCTTTTCACAATCTCATATAGCATGGTGGCATGGAAAGTAACTAGGACAATCAGAGAACAGAATCTTACACCTCAACACATTAGAACAATAGATTCACATATGAATAAGCTAGAAACTCATACCGAATGCTCGGACACCAACAAGGTGACTCTACGAAGATTAAAGTTAGCCGAACATACCGTGACTCGAAATTCCCCTTAATATCTATCCTAAATAACTGGACCTTCTAGTGCCTTCAATCTAATTTAGAATGTCACACATTCAAACTTAGAGTTATGAACCTTGAACTCGTTTGGGCATTTTATCAAATACTATGTGGCCCTTTAGATTAACTAGCCCCATTTTTAGTGAAAGATTGCCCTAGCTTACTTCCCTTTGCAAGATTATGGTAGATTATTCACATGCATGCAAGGTATTAAGTCTCATCTTCAAGAACTAACCTATGTGTGTCCTATTCTAACTAAAATCTAAAAATTTGGAGAAATGGGGTGGAGGCTTACCTCTTATGGTGAAGAAGGTGACGACTGCTCGATTAATTCCAGGCCTGAGTAGAGATGCCGGACCAATTTGGGGAAGATTAGGACTTCTCTCACTAGAACCCACTCTCACTTCTCTCTAATTTTATTAGATAGTCTTTAAAAGTGAAGGGGAGGGGTGTTTTATTAAACTCGGGTTCGGGTTTTAAAATTAGAAATTAGAAGCCCCGAAGCAGGTATGCTGTCAGGAATGCGATCGCATTCCTGTTGTGCGGTCCGCATACCTGTCACATAAATGGACTTCAGATGGTCCAAAAAGGAAAGTAGACTACCCAGGTATGGAACAACTATGCGGTCCGCATACCTGTTATGAGATCGCATAGTGCATCGCGTAACTCCCTCCACAAAAATAGAGGTGCAAGAATGCGACAACTATGCGGCCCGCATTCGTGAAATGCGATTGCATTATGGCCGCATTCGTGAAATGCGATCGCATTATGGGCCGCATAGCTGTCCTCAAAATAGACAGCAACTATCCAGGTATGCGGCCATTACGCGGTCCGTGTACCTGATCTGCGATCGCATAGTGGACCGCAGACCCGCGCAGTTCTAGGAAGTTTTATCTTTTAAGTCTCAGGGTACTTTTTACTCCACAAGCGCCCATTTTAAGAATTTCTACAGTTATAACCACATGGGGACCCATTCGAGCATTGTTTCTAGACTTGAAATTTTACGGGTCTTTACAATGAAACCCCGGACTTCATATTTCTCATTATTCTTAGAATGGTGCACATGTCGGGTGACGAGTATATGGTGCAGACTGATTTTTGGATTGGACTTGGTCCTTACCGCAGAAACTATTGAGTTCCGTATTTTTACTTTAAATTATATGTTAGTTATGTTCAAAAACTATTGATAAATTTGGGTTATAAGCCATGTTTGGGGACTCGAGCCGACTTGTTTATACCCCTTGAAGGATTTTTACTGCTATTTCCTCACTATTGATTTATGATTTACACTCAGTCATGTTATGTTTAACTGATTTCAAAAATCAGCCTTATTTACACTATTTGAAATATAAAATGATGTTTTTGGGTCGAGTACCCCGTTTTACTGATACGCCCGAGGGGCTTTTGAGAGTTTCTGACTGAGTGAGGCTGAGGGCCTGATTGTTAGGATATGATACACCACGAGGTGGATTGATATTAGCGCTTGGGCTAAAGGAGCCCCTCCGGAGTCTGTACACTCCCCCAGTAAGCGCAGGTACCTACTGAGTGTGAGTGCCGAGTGACGAGTTATTGGGAAGCATGAGTGATAGTGAGGTTGCCCGAGGGGCTGATACTGAGTGATTGTGAGGTATGTTGAGTGATGTTCTGCCCGAGGGGAGATTTATGATTCATTTTTTTGCCCGAGGGGCTATTTATGACTTATTTCATTTTACATTAAATTATTCAGGCGTTTTAATTTCTGAAATTGTTTGAAAACACATTTTTCAAAGGATTTTACTGAAGTTGACTTTTAAGTCATGTTGATTTNATATATATATATATATATACATATGTATATACTGTAGGAAATAAAGGTTGTGCATATTGTGACCTGATTTGATTTTATGTGTTTCTTACTGCTTAGACTTGATTTATTTTCATTACTACTGAGTTGGCGTTCTCACATTACTCCCTGCGCCCATGTGTGCAGATACAGGTGCTGATACCGAGCGTTTGTCCTCTATTCCGTGTGGAGACGGAATTCGGGACATAGAGGTAGTTGTTCAGCATTCGGAACATCTTCGTTTTCCCTTCTTATATTGTACCTAGCTATTCGTTCGGAGATTTTTTATTATTATAGTAGACTTTCGTTATATTCGTTAGATGCTCATGACATGTTGACTCTTGATTTTGGGGATGTTCTAGACTGTTTAATTGTTTATTTTGCCTAATGGATTCAGTAATTCTATATTCGTTTATGAAATATTGAAATAGGTTGGGATTTTGGGAAGAAACTGTAAATATGTGGTTGTTGGATAGCCTAATTCCACGATAGTCGCCATCACGACCGATTTAGGATTTGGGGTCGTGACAAGTTGGTATCAGAGCCTAGGTTACCAAGGACTCAACGGTCTGGAGCAGGTTTAGTAGAGTCTTGCGGATCGGTACGGAGACGTCTGTACTTATCTTCGAGAGGCTTCGGAACCCTTATGAACAATCTTATTTTTCTTAAAATTTGGTCGTGCCATTTTATTGATTCTGGAAATCTAAACTTATGTTGTTTCCTTCTCTCATAGGTGGTGAACACTTGCACTATCGATCAGGGTGATCAGCCACCAGCTAGACCAGAGAGAGGTAGAGGCCGCCATCGAGGCTACGGTAGAGGTAGGGGGCAGATCGTGCAGCAGCCAGGGCAGTACCAGTTGATCCCCCTATTGTTGAGGATCAAATTCCCGCCGCAGATACTCCAGCAGGACAGGCTCATGTACCGGTAGTGCCTATTGTTATTCTGGGTCTTCAGGAGACCTTGGCTTAGATCTTGACTTTGTGTACAACCCTTGCTCAGCTAGTTGCTTACACTTCTCAGGGAGGGAAGGGGGCAGCTAGACTCCAGTTGCCCGGACACTTGAGCAGGGTACTCAGGGCCATCAGACACCGGGGGCGGTTACAGCCCAGCCGGTTGCTTCAGTTTGGGACTTCGTGGTTCAGGCTATGCCAGAGGACGAGCAGGATAGATAGGAGAGATTTAGTAGACTACGGCCTGCGACATTCAGTGGTGCTGCGGACGAGGCTGCCTAGGGTTTTTTGGATAAGTGTCAGAGGATGCTGCATACTGCTGGGATTTTGGAGACCAGTGGGGTCTCATTTGCAACTTTTCAGTTTTCTGGTGTTACTTTCTCTTGGTGGGAGTCTTTTGAGAGGCGTAGGCCTGTTGGTTTAGCACCCCTCACCTGGCAGCAGTTCTCCACTATATTTTTGGAGAAGTATGTACCCCAGTCTCACAGGGAGGAGCAGCGCAAGCATTTTGAGAAACTGTGCTAGGGGGAGCTATCAGTGACGCAGTATGAGATGCGGTTTTTGGAGTTGGCTCGTCATGCCACCGAGTTGGTCCCTACTGATAGGGAGAGGTTTAGGAGGTTCGTTGATGGCCTCACTTATCAGCTCCGCCTTTTCATGACTCGAGAGGGGGTATCAGATGCTACATTCGAGCCCATTATTGATATTGCTCGAGATATTGAGTCGGTTCGTCGCAAGGAGATGGAGGAGAGGGAGGACAAGAGACCTTGTGGATCGGGTGGTTCTAGTTGTGCTCCTTCCACGGGGTAGTTTTAGCATGGTAGAGGTCGTTCACTCAGGCCTCCTAAGTCAGTCCACCCAGCCTATAGTGGTGCATTTTTGGGGCATGGTCCCCACGGTTCTCAGCTAGGCCATTCTTCATTCGGTGCCCTTCCAGCCCAAAGTGCAGCTCGACAACCACCAGTTCAGAGTTCCTCTATGCATATGTCTTCTAGTGTCCATCCTGGTGCCAGGGGTTTCTATCAGTCCCCGTCTCCAACTCCAGGGAGTTGTTTTGAATGTGGAGAGTTTGGGAACATGTGCAGGTAGTGTCCTCGTCATCCCGGTGGTTCTTCTCTGCAGAGGGGAAAGCCCTTGACTTCAGCTTCAGTTACTTCACAACACGCTCAGATAGCCAGGGGTGGTAGTCAGTCATCTAGAGGCCGCCCTAGAGGGGGAGGTCAAGTAGGTGGAGGTCAGGCCCGTATGTATTTATTTCCAGCTAGGCCAGATGTTATGGACTCCGATGCAGTGATCGCATATATTTCCTCAGTCTATAGACGATATGCTTTTGCTTTATTTGACCCTGGTTCTACATATTCATGTGTTTCATCATATTTTGCCCATTTTCTGGATATGCCCCTTGGGTCTTTAGTTACATTTGTTCATGTGTCGACTTCGATGGGTGATACTATTATTGTGGACTGTGTGTATCAGTCGTGTGTGATATCTATTGGGCGTCTGGAGACCCGAGTGGACCTACTGTTACTAAGCATGGTCGATTTTGATGTGATATTGGGCATGGATTGGTCTTCTCTGTGAGATGCTATTTTTTATTGTCACGCTAAGATCGTGAACTTAGCTATGCCAGGATGTCCGAGGGTTGAGTGGAGAGGTTCTTCTGAGTATATGCCTAGTAGGGTAATTTCCTTCCTGAAGGCCCAGCGCATGGTTGAGAAGGGGTGTTTATTTTATCTGGCTTTTGTGAGGGATGTTAGTGGTGAGACTTCCGCTATTGATTCGGTTCCTGTGGTCCTTGAATTTCTAGACGTGTTTCCTGTAGACTTGACAGGCATGCCACCTAATAGGGATATTGATTTTGGTATTGACCTGGTATCAGGCACTCGGCCTATTTCTATTCCACCTTATCGTATGGCACCAGCGGAGCTAAAGGATTTAAAGGAGAATCTTCAGGAACTCGTAGATAAGGGGTTTATTCGGCCTAGTATGTCAACTTGGGGTGCATCGGTGTTGTTTGTAAAGAAGAAGGATGGTTCTACGCACATGTGTATTGATTATCGGCAGCTGAATAAAGTTACGGTGAAGAACCGATATCCCTTACCTCGTATAGATGACTTGGTTGATCAGTTGAAGGGTGCCAGGGTATTTTACAAGATTGACTTTCGTTTCGGCTATCATCAGTTGAAGATTCGAGGGCCAGACATTATGAAGGCTGCTTTCAGGACTAGATATGGTCATTATGAGTTTCTGGTTATGTCTTTCGGGATGACCAATGCCCCAGCAGCCTTTATGCACTTAATGCATAGTGTATTTCGTCTTTATCTGGATTCTTTCATCATCGTGTTTATTGATGATAATTTGGTGTATTCCCGATCTCAGGAGGGTCATGAGAAATATTTGAGAGTTGTGCTTTGGACCTTGAGGGAGAAGAGATTGTATGCAAAAATTTTGAAGTGTGAGTTCTGGCTTGATTCAGTAGCGTTCTTGGGACGCGTTGTGTCCAGTAAGGGTATTCAGGTTGATCCGAAGAGGATAGAGGCAGTGCAGAGCTGGCCTAGACCGTCATCAGCTACCGAGATTTGTAATTTCCTTGGTTTGGAAGGGAACTATCGCCGTTTCGTAGAGGCATTTTCATATATTGCAGCACCTATGACCAGACTGACCCAGAAGGGTGCTCAGTTCAGGTGGATTGAGGGGTGTGAGGAGAGCTTTCAGAAGCTCAAGTGAGCTTTGACTATAGCTCCAGTATTGATTTTGCCTACCGGTTCAGGTTCTCATACAATTAACTGTGATGCCTCGTGAGTTGGCCTTGGAGCAATTTTGATGCAGGACGGTAGGGTGATTGTCTACGCGTCTAGACAGTTGAAGGTGCACGAGAAGAATTATCCAGTGCACTATCTTGAGCTAGCAACTATTGTCCATGCGTTCAAGATTTGGTGTCATTATTTTTATGGAGTGCATTGTGAGATTTTCACTGATCACCGTAGTTTGCAGCATCTGCTTAAGCAGAAGGATCTGAATTTGCGTCAGAGGAGGTGGTTGGAGCTTCTCAAGGATTATGACCTCACTACTTTATATCATCCGGGGAAGGCCAATGTAGTGGTCGATGCCCCGAGTCATAGAGCGGAGAGTTTGGGGAGTCTAGCCTACCTTCCAGTAGCAGAGCGGCCATTAGCCCTTGATGTTCAGGCTTTAGCGAGTTAGTTGGTGCGATTGGATCTATCAGAGCCCCCGCGGGTATTGGCTTATGTCGCCTCCTGGTCTTCTCTTTATGATTAGATTTGAGCATGCCAGTATGATGATCCACACTTGCTCGTTCTTCAAGACAGGGTCCATCACGGTGATCCCAGGGATGTGGTTATTGGTGATGATGGGGTCATGAGGATGCAGGGCCGGATTTGCGTGCCCAATGTGGATGGACTTCGAGATTTGATTCTAGTGGAGGCCCATAATTCGCGGTATTCCATCCATCCGGGTTGCCGCAAAGATGTATCAGGATCTGAGGTAGTATTTTTTGTGGAGGCGGGTGAAGAGACATATTGTGGAGTTCGTGGCTCGGTGTCTCAACTGTCAGTAGTGAAGTATGAGCACTAGAGACCAGGTGGATTGCTTCAGAGATTAGATATTCCGGAGTGGAAATGGGAGCGGATCACCATGGACTTCGTAGTTGGGCACCCACAGACTTAGAGGAGGTTGGATGCTATTTGGGTTATTGTGGATCAGCTGACCAAGTACGCGCACTTCATTCCTGTTGGTACTACCTGCTCTTCGGAGCGGTTAGCTGAGGTTTATATCAGGGAGATTGTCTAATTGCATGGGGTTCCAGTTTCTATCATTTCTTACAAAGGTACTCAGTTCACAACTCACTTTTGGAGAGCCGTACAGAGAGAGTTGGGTACTCAGGTCGAGTTAAGCACATCGTTTCATCCTCAGACCGACGAGCAGTCGGAGCTTACTATTCAGATTTTGGAGGATATGTTGTGTGCCTGTGTCATTGATTTTGGGGGTTTATGGGACAAGTTTCTGCCACTCGCGGAGTTTTCATATAATAATAGTTATCAATCGAGTATCCAGATGGCTCCGTATGAGGCTTTATATGGTAGGAGGTGCAGATCTCTGCTTGGTTGGTTTGAGCCAGGCGAGGCTAGGCTATTGGGCACAAACCTGGTTCAGCATGCATTGGGTAAGGCAAAGTTGACTTAGGAGCGGCTTCGCACAACGCAGTCTAGGTATAAGAGTTATGCGGACCAGAGGGTTCGAGATATTTTTTTCATGGTTGGGGAGAAGGTGCTGCTGAAGGTGTCACCCATAAAGGATGTTATGAGGTTAGGGAAGAGGGGAAAGCCGAGTCCCAGGTTAATTGGGCCATTTGATGTGCTCCAGAGGATTGGGGAGGTGGCTTATAGGCTTGACTTGCCTCCCAGCTTATCGAGTACTCATCCGGTGTTCCATGTTTGATGCTCCGGAAGTATGTTGGTGACCCGTCTCATGTTTTGGACTTCAGCACGGTTCAACTCGAGGGTGATATGTCATATGAGGTAGAGCCAGTGGTTATTTTTTATCGTCAGGTCAGAAAGCTGAGGTCTAAGGATATAGTTTAAGTGAAGGTTTAGTGGAGAGGACAACCACTGGAGGATGCCACCTGGGAGACCGAGTGGGAGATGTGGAGCAGATATCTTCACTTATTCGAGACTCCAGGTATGTTTCTAGACGCGTTCGAGGATGAACATTTGTTTAAGAGGGGGAGGATGTAAGACACGACCGGTCGTTCCTTGAGATTATCCCCGTTTCCCCATTTATGATTTATCGTATGTTTATTATCCTATTTTTTTTATATTGGGTCGGTTGGTTCAGGTTCGGAGTGGTCGTGGTGAAAACCGACACACTTAGTCTCTTGAATTGGCTTAATATTGGGAAAAGTCAACTGGCAGTTGACCTATTGGTAAACAACCTCAGAATGCGTATTTTATGGCTCGGATAGCTTCGTTAGGTGATTTGAGACGTAGGAGTCTGTTCGGAATGAAGTTTTGATGGTCGATAGTGGAAAATAGACTATCGGGGTCGGAATGGAAATCTGAATTTTCGAGCAAGTTCGTAATGTCATTGTGGATATGTCTGCAAATTTTCAGGTCAATCAGATGTGTTTTGGTTGGTTACGGCATCATTGGGGAAATTTAGAAGTTTCAAAGTTCATAGGCTTGAATTTGATGTAATTTTGGTGTCTTTGCATTGTTTTTGGTGTTTCGAAGGCTCAACTACGTTTTAATGATGTTATGGGGTGTGTTGATAGGATTGGTTGCAGTCCCTAGGGCCTCAAGTGGGTTTCCTATGCTCAAACAGGCACTTTTTGATTTCGGAAGATTGCTCGTTCTCTGGTGTTTTAGCAGCAGTGATTTCTTCACTACGATTGCATGGATTCATCCACGATAGCGTAGAGTAAAAGATTGGGGCAGACAATTTGTTCTATGCGATCGAGTAACAAGGATTGCGATCGCATAGGTTGGGCAGGTGAAGCAGTGCGGTCGCGTGGTGTATTGCACGATCGCGTAGAAGAAAAAGGGGGCGCATGAGGTTATTGCAATTTATATTTGCGACCGCATGAATGGGTACGCAATCACATAGGTCAGGGAGTCGAAACTTCACGATCGCGTGGCTAATAGTGCGATCGCGATGTGTTAAATTTGGAGGTTGTCAGTCTGTTCTTCGCGATCGCGTGGGTGGTCCTACGATCACAATGAATTGATATTTAGTGCTGGGTAGAATGTTTTAAAAGGCCATTTTCTGAGATTAGTTCATTTGTCCTCCATTATTGAACAAGTTGAGAGATCTTGGAGAGGGTTTGAAGAGCAAATCGAAGGGAATCACTTGGAGGTAAGGTTTTCAACTTCATAACTCGTTTCTATGTTGTTTTCTAAGTAATTAAACTGGAAAATTTTTGAATTTAAACCCAAAATTGGGGAGATGAGGTGAATGAGAATTGGGAATTTCATTTGATGATTTGAGTGGGCAATTGTTGTTCGATTTTGGTGTTCTTTGTATGTATATAATCGTGGGAGGATGACGACTCTAGTACCGTAAATTTTATCGAATTCCGAGACGTGGGCCCGAGGTTCGTGTTTGGCCGAATTCCGGGAATTTATGTCTAAATTGATAGTTTAGATTGAGTTTTGTTCCTTTAGGGTATAATGATGATGTTAATCTGGTTTTGGTTAGATTCGGAGAAATCGCGAGCCGATTTGAGGGGTAAGGGTATCGTGTATTAGTATTTTGGCCCCATAGAGGTAAGTAATGGCTATAAAACTTGTCCTGAGGGTATGAAAGCCCGGACTTCAGATTTCTCAATGTTTTTAGAATGGTGCACATGTCGGATGATGAGTATCTGGCGCACACTGATTTTTGGATTGGACTTCTTCCTTTCCGTGAAAAGTATTGAGTTGCGTATTCTTACTCTAAATCATATGTTAAGTTGTGTTCTAAAACAATTGATATATTTGGGCTATAAGCCATGTTTGGGGCCTCGTGCCGACTTGATTAGACTCCTTGGGGGCTGTTTACTGTTGTTTCCTCACTGTTGATTTATGATTTACACTCAGTCATGTTATGTTTAACTGATTTCAAAACTCAGCCTTATTTACACTGTTTTGAAATATAAAATGATGCTTTTGGGTCGAGTACTTCGTTTTACTGATACGCCCGAGGGGCTTTTGATAGTATCTCAGTTAGTGAGGCCGAAGGCCTGATTGTGAGGATATGATATGCCACGAGGTGGCTTGATATTAGCGCTTGGGCTGACGGAGCCCCTCCGGAGTGTGTACACACCCCTAGTGAGCGCAGGTACCTACTGAGTGCTAGGGCAAGTGTCGAGTGCCGAGTGACGAGTGATTGGGAGGCATGAGTGACAGTGAGTTTGCACGAGGGGCTGATACTGAGTGAATGTGAGGTATGCTGAGTGATGTTCTACCCGTGGGGCGATTTATGATTCATTTTGTTTGTTAAGGGGCTATTTATGACTTATTTCATTTTACACTAAATTATTCAGGTGTTTTTATTTCTTAAATTGTTGGAAAACACATTTTTCAAAGGATTTTACTGAAGTTGGCTTTTAAGGCATATATATATATATATACTGTTGGAAAGAAAGGTTATGCATATTGTGAACTGATGATTTGATTTATGTGTTTCTTACTGCTTAGACTTGATTTATTTTCATTACTATTGAGTTCGTGTACTCACATTACTCCCTGCACCCCTGTGTGCAGATACAGGTGGTGATACCGAGCGTTAGCTGTCTATTCCATTCGGAGCCGGAGTTCGGGACATAGAGGTAGCTGTTTAGCGTCTGCAGCATCTCTTTTTTCCCTTCTTATGTTGTACCTAGTTATTCGTTCAAAGGTTTTATATTATAATAGTAGACTTTTCGTATATTCCTTAGATGCTCATGACATGTTGATTCCGGATTTTGGGGATGGCTTAGACTGTTTAATTGTTTATTTTGCCTAATGCATTCAGTAATTCTATATTCGTTTATGAAATGTTGAAATATTTTGGGATTTTGGGAAA
This sequence comes from Nicotiana paniculata, assembly GCA_005239505.1. Classification (NCBI taxonomy): domain Eukaryota; kingdom Viridiplantae; phylum Streptophyta; class Magnoliopsida; order Solanales; family Solanaceae; genus Nicotiana; species Nicotiana paniculata. Next base: position 6,857 of record ML339812.1, on the reverse strand, counting down.
GAAACGGTAAATATATGAATGTTGGCTAGCCTAGTTCCACGGTATGAGCTATCACGGCCGGTTTAGGATTTGGGGGTAGTGACAATAAGTTAACGAATTAAATATAGAATTTGTTAATGTAAATCAACATAACAATTTTCACGTAAAGTAAAACATCAGATTGGGTGATGAGTTTAATGTGAGAACCCAATTAAAGTAAAATGTGATCATCGTTTTAAAATAGCAAAGGACAAAGTGAATAACGAGTTCTATCTTAAGCGTCACATAAAATAAAGCATGTTAATAAATGTTTTATTTAAAATCGTTATGTTACCAACAACTCAATAAAGTATGAGATAATGACTCCACTCAAGTTAATTCATCTTGAAACTCAATTCCCCAAGTAACACGGAGGCACATGTCGGCACACTAGAGTAACATAGCCAATCACGTAGAATGCATGACTCACATAAGAAGTCAAAATTGTTTCCACACAAAATATAACAACAAATAAACAAATACAATCAAAATACAAGTGAGATGATTTAAGAAAAAACAATAACCGTTCATATCAACAAGCCTTTCAAATGTGGAAGGTCCAAAATAAACACACTGAGTTATCACACCTTATATTCACATTTCACAAATTACAATCACAATGTTCTGTATATCTCTGCTTGAGCATGTCATATATTTTTAAAAATATTTTTTCTGAATTAGCTTCACGCATATTAGCCCCCTTACCTCACCATGTGGCTTTAAATAATTTTCCTTACTACCAAGACGTATATAAACCCCACCTTATATCATCGAAAGCACATCAACCTAAATATCAACTTGCACCACCCCTATCCATATTCCAAAACATTACCAAATCAACAATAATAATGTTACCACAACACATAGCCCATTGCCCAACCACAATGTGCACAACAATCTAAATAATAACAAAATGAATGAGAAACAACTCAACAATGTAAGATGTTCCAATAACCAACAATTTCTACTAAAATCGGATTAATAGCTTTCAACAACTACAACATCAATAACTCAACAGTGAAGGTACTTTCATTAAATAACAACTTCAAATCAAATGCATAACTAAGTCTTCACAAGGAAAGAGATAACACGACTAGCGACTATAAATAAATACAAGAGAATAACACCACAATGGGTGAAAAAGCATGTAATAAAAACTACCACCAGTTGCATATAAGAGTAACCTCGACAAATGAAAATTAGAACATGTGATAGGAACTTTATCTGTGGGGGGTAGCCCCCCCCCCCCCACACCCCCACACAATGTTAGACAATCTATTAAGAAGCCATTTACACACAAATCCACTTTTAGACGGCTCGAATCTAGCCTACCTTACTTTCATTTATAAAAGCCATAGAAAATAATTCTGGATAATAAAGATTCGATCTTTAACTAAAATGAAACGATCAACCAAAAATGTTAACCCCAGGCCCGCACCTCGGAGCCCGACAAAACACCCAAATTTCGAACATCCATTCTGATACGAGTCTAATAATACCAATATCATTCAATTCCAACCTCAAATCGGCCTTCAAACCATTAATTTATGTTTCGGAAAGTTTTTACTAAAATCCTCAATTTCTCCGATTCAAATTATTAATCAAACACTAAATTCGAGGTTGAAGTTATGAAATAATAAAAAATCCGAGTATAAAATACTTACCCCAAACCAAGTAGTAAAATTCCCTCAAAAATCACCCAAAACCAAGTTCCATAACCTTGCAACAAAAAGTAAATAAATTCTGAAACAAGAAAAAGAACGTACCAGTTGTCCCAGCTTGAATCTGTCCTAGAATATCCTAAAACTCACGTTTGATAAGCCCAACATGATTCTTGTGCGATTACACCCAAGATAGCCTCTTCAATTACCCAAGTAGGCCATGAAACAATGGATATATGATGTTTTGATGTTTTGATCATATATCCATCGTTTGGGATAAAAATTGCCATTTTGTAATTACATACAACAGGAAAACAAACTAGCAATATGCAAAATCTTCATTTTAGCACCCAAAACTCATACGGAACCTCACAGACACAAACAATATATGCATCTATATTATAAAATGTGCTACGAGCCTGCTTGTGCATTCATAATACCAAAAGGAGGTCATCTTGACCCGATATTGACCATGGTCAAACTTCAAATCCTTACTTTATCTAATTTCTCAACCATTGATTCTAAACACACTCGAACCCCTCGGGACCCCATCCAATCATACCAAAAATTACAAATACATCATCCAAACTTATCCAAAGCCTTAAAAACCCCAAGGAAACATCACAACAAAGAATCGAGGCTCAAGCAGAATAGAATTTCTCTTAAGTTGTTAAATCTTCATTCATCCAAAAGAGTGTCCGGATCACACTTAAACACTTCAGACTACATTCAAACTTTGAATACAAGTTCAATTATACTATATAGACCTATTTGAAGTCTCAGAATACCAACTGGAGTTAAGTAACATCGAAGTCAACTTTTGGTCAAACCTATGAACTATTAAGTTCATCAAATTGCCAACTTGCGAAACATATTGTTGAATTCTTCTAAGATCATCTAAAATCAAATCCGAACATATGTACAAGTCCAAAATCATCATACGGACCTATTGGAATACTCAAAACTCAATACTGAGTCTGTTTACCCAAAAGTCAAACCTTGGTTCACTCTTCCAACTTAAAACAACAGAGTGTGACGACTGTTGTTTCCCACCTTAGGATGTCAGGATGGAACCTAGTCTCTAAGTCTAGGTAAGCCTCACACATGATGATTTAATAAAATAAATGAACTATATCATCATTAACCATAAACCATTAAATGACATACATTTCCACAAGCGGCCAATAGTTATACATTTCCCAAAACAGATAGTACGAAGTCATAAGGACTACTGAAACACACTAGAATTTCGAAACACAATATTGTTTTGAATTACTATTTAGCAGTAGTATAATGAAGTAAGATGGAGACTCCAAGGCATACGAACGTCAAGGAGGTATACCTTGAATCCTCCCGCCGGAAAAATGCAACACTCAACAACACGATCCGAATATCTAGACCTACACAAAAATGGGCTGAAGTGTAGCATGAGTACACCAAAATAGTACCTAGTAAGTATTAAGCCTAACCTCGGTAGAGTAGTGACGAGGATAGGTCAAGACACCTACTACACAAAGAAATTGGTTCAAGATATACGTAAGCTAACAATTGAAAGAACATAAATTTAAGACCAATGGCAGACAAATTGTTGATTTACAACCAACAATGAAGTAATAGAAACAAAAAAGGTAGCGAGTAGTAAATGAGTAATAAAGAAACAACATTATCAGAACACCGTTGAGATGTAATTAAACTCAAATAAGGAAAAATGGATGACAACTAAAATAGCCAAATTTCTCCCAATACAAGGACTTAAAAAAAGAATTACCCCGAGGCACCGCACCTCATAAGCCACAAGTCATGAACCACAATTTCCAAATCTTACAATTATGGCGCCTCGTGCCCACAATAAAAATCACCTTCACAAGGCAAGGTCCACGTTCTACCATTTACGTTTTATCAGCGACAAATATCAACTTAGATGAACTAGAGATATATTTAAACACCATAAAACATAATAAAGTAAGGTGTCAAATTGTAACGACCCGGCCGGTCATTCCGAGAGTTTAGCCATGTTTCCCTCATTTCTGATATTTTATATGTGGTTCAGCTTTATTACAGTGGGTTAGATTGGTTAGATTGGGTTCGGAGCAATTTTTTAAATGAGACACTTAGTCTATTATCCTGGTTCAATAGTTGGAAAAGTCAACAAAAAGTTGACTTATTGGTAAACAACCTCAGTATGTAGATTTTATGGTTCTGATAGCTTCGTTAAGTGATTTGGGACTTAGTAATGTGTTGGGAATGTGGTTTTGATGTCCGGTGTAGAATTAGGCTTGAATTGGCTAACGTTAGTTTTTGTCGATTTTTGGTCGGCAGTGGAAAATAGGCTGTCACGCCCCGAAACCCCACCGTCGGGCCGTGATGGCGTCTAACGTTGAACCCTCTAGACAAACGAACGTGTATATCTAAACTAGCATCATGACCTCATCCTAACAGAATAAACTAAATCAGTTTGCAAATTAAACAGCGGAAATAAATACGATTTTGAGCTAAGTAAAGACAATTACAATACATCGATGCAAAATTTCCCAAAACCTGGTGTCACTAACTCACGAACAGTCTAAGAGTGCTAAATACAAGTCCGAAAGGAAATACATGTCTGCCTCTGAAACTAAAGGAAAAACAAGACAGAATCGAAGACAAAGGGATGGAAGAGACGCCAAGGCCCACGAACGCCAGCGGGTATACCTCGAAGCCTCTATAATGAGCTGGAAGACACTCCCACTAATGATGTCCTCAGGGTCCGGCTGCGTAATCTGCACGACATAAAGAAGTGTAGATGTAGCATCAGTACAATCGACCCCATGTACTGAGTAAGTGCCTAGCCTAACCTCGGCGAATTAGTGACGATGCTAGAACCAGACTACCAAATAAACCTATGCAGCTCAAATAATTTATAATAGAAATAATGGCAGGAAGTAAGCAGTTAAGTAAAATTACAGGAAGAACATGCCAGGGTACAAAAGGGGAAAAACACTTATTTAAGTAACAGAACAAGGTAACCGACTAGTATCAGAATAACAACAGGGAATAAACAAGTGCACGGCATCACCCTTCGTGCTTTACTCTCATACTCACCAAAACAAGTGCACGGCATTATCCTTCGTGCTTTACTCTCATTCTCACTAAGACAGGTTCACGGCATCACCCTTCATGCTTTTACCTCACTATATCGGCACGGCATTAACCTTCGTGCTTTTAATAGGGATCATGGCACGGCATCACCCTTCGTTCTTTACAATCTTCCATACAATAGAAAACAGTGCACGACATCACCCTTCGTGCTTTAAAACTCTTCCTGACCCAAACAGAAATCACAAACAGGACAAGGGAGTAAACATAATATGAATAGGAATCCCGGCAAGGGAACAATAATTCAACAATTAAATCCCGGGAAGGGAACAACCAATTAAACAATTAAATCCCGGCAAGTGGACAATAATTCAACAATTAAATCCCGGCAAGAACAATCACCTAAACAATTAAATCCAGGCAATGGTATATTTTAGTAACTCTTTCTCTTTCTTTCACTTTCATTTCATAATTTACTCTACCACTTGAGTCAATTCTCCAAAGGAGGTAAGATTTCATATTTCTTCATTATTCGTTTCACAATTTGAGCCAATGCTCCAAAGATGTAATATCTCATATTTCTTCACTATTCGTTTCACAATTTGAGCCAATACTCCCAAGATGTAATATCTCATATTTATTTACTATTCGTTTCACAATTTGAGCCAATGCTCCAACAAAGTTTATAGAATACAATTCCCTTCACATATGCTTACAACATATAGAAATCATCAACTAAGCATGGAAATTACCACATAATTAGTATATTCGCGATATAAGGACTCACGGTCATGCTAGACACCAATGTATAGATACTCGTGACCATGCCTATACCTCGTATTTGACTATTTGCAAGTAGAAAATAATACTCAACTCCTATTTCCTCAAGCTAAGGTTAGACCGAACACTTACCTCGGGTCCGAAGTATAGAAATCAACCCGAAACCACACATTTGCCATGAGTATACGACTCCAAATGGCCCAAATATATTCAAATAAATTTCATACCGTTAATAACGTCTCATGCAAATGTTTCTACTATATAATTCAAGCTTACGGCCAGAACGCCCCTCAGGCCAGCATCTCGGAGTCGGGTAAGTTTTACATTTTTAGAACCCTCTTACTCTCAAGAGTCTAGCCATATAAGATTCTCTCAAATCGGAGGTCAATCACCCACTCAAATCCCAATTTTAGAAGAAAACTAAGTTCTACTTCAAACACCAAATTTTCACCCATGGAAATCTTTGATTTTAAGTTGAAAATATGTTAAATGATGTTAATGATTGAAAGAATTGAGTAAAAACCAACTTACAAATGATTTGGAAGAAGTCTTGTTCTTGAAAAAACCGCCTAAGTGTGTTTGAGTTTGAGAAAATATGAAAAATGGAGTCCAAATTCGGTTTAAGTGCACTGCATGCCACTGGTTGGCATGGGAATTGCGAACTGGGGTTCGCAATTGCGAACACTAAGCAAAAGTAAGGACTTCACATTTGCGACCAGAAATGTCGCATTTGCGAAGGTCCCATACTCTCATTTGCAAACAACATGGTCGCATTTGCGACTTGGCCAGCAAGGGCACCTTCGCATTTGCGATGAATAGCTCGCATTTGCGATGCTGGCTTCACAAATGTGAAGCCTGCAGATCAGTTGCACCAGCAAATTTCCAAGTTCAAAAATACAATCCATGGCCTATCCAAAACTCACCCGAGCCCTCCGGGCTCCAAACCAAATATACACACTGCCTCAAAAACATCCTATGAACTTATCCGTCCGATCAAATCGCCAAAATAACATCATATATCAAATTTTCCATTTTAAGTCCGAAACACGTCAAACGAAATCCGTTTTCAACCAAACTTTACAAAAAGTGCTTAAACCCTATATAAGACCTGTACCGGGTGCCTGAACCAAAATACGTGCCCGATACCATCATTTTCTAATCAGATTTCATTTTCAATTTCCTTAAATATTTTCAGAAAACAATGTTTCTCAAAAATTCATTCCTCGGGCTTCGAACCTGGGAATTTGATTTCGGGCATACGCCTGATGTGTGGCTAGAATTCGTGATTTTAAGCATTATTTACCTCGCATTTTATGTGCTTTA
>ML339811.1:0-70801 GCA_005239505.1 Nicotiana paniculata | reverse complement strand
CTGTTTTAAATTTCCTCTGCTTTTGTTGGACAGGTGGATGACCGGGGTAGGTTGGCAATTTGTATACCACCAAGTCCATGCTTAGTCCGGGCATGTCGTCGTAGGACCAAGCAAACACGTATTTGAATTCAAATAGGAGTTGAATCAAGGCGTCCCTAGTCCTTTCGTCCGTGTGGACGCTTATCATGGTTTCTCAAATCTCCTCTTCACTGCCCAAGTTAACAGGTTTTGTTTCGTTTAAGTTTGCCTTAGGCTTATTCTCGAATTGTTACAATTCTCGATTTATTTCTCTAAAAGCCTCTTCTTCGTCATATTCTGGTTCTTGATTCATTATTTCGAGGTTAGACGGCGTATTAAGATCAGAGCATGAAGTCCGCGAGCATGTCATATTTTTTAAGGCCGCATCATTACGACTGAAAAAATAAGAAAAGTAAGCAAAAATCAGAAAGAATACTAGACGATGAAATTTTGATTTCATTTCATTGAATTTGAACATAGGAGAGTTTACGTCGAAATTTAAAAGGCAAGAAATTAAAAACACTTGAGTTACACCCTGAAATAACTCATAGTGCAGAAAGGATGGCAAAAGCTGAATTACCGGGACTCCTGCCTGACGGGGAATGGAGTAGCCTTCCAGTTTTGCAACTTGGCATCAGGCCCCATATACTGCACTTTGGCAGTGCTGGAGCCTTCTCCTGGTTGGACCATATGGGCCTCATACAACATCTGTCTCATTGCTCTTCATATTTCTTCGATTTATTCGGCCGTGAAAGCCTCTTCCTCTTCCTCCACGTATTTTGGCTTGAAAAATGATGTGGTGATGTGTGGGATCGGCCGAGGAAATACCCAACCATTTTTCTTACGTTGGTCAGCCCATTGTTCATCGTCGGGAGTAGCTTGAAACCCTATGCCAAAGAACTTTTTATTGGTAGGCAAGGTGATAGGTTCTTTAATGTCTTGCAAGGACACCCCGAGCCCTTTTTCCAGGTGTGTACCCATGTTTAATCATGTCGTTAGTGACCATAATTGATGTGTTTGATAGGAAGGGTTGAGGGAACGGGGTTCCTTCCTCATGTTGTTCCGCAACCACAATCTCGAAAGCCTGGTAGACTATGTGCTCACTGCCTTCTCTTGCTTCCATGCAGGGGACTCATGGGTCCCTGTAAATAGATTGCTCGTCCTCTCCATGGACCACAATTTCCTGGTCTTCATATTCGAACTTAACCATCTAGTGGAGAGTAGATGGCACTGCCCCTGCTGCATGGATCCAAGGCCTTCCCAGGAGATAATTGTAGGAAGTATTCATATCCATTACCTGTAATGTCACTTCAAAATTTACAGGGCCGATTGTCAAGACCAAATCAATCTCCCCGATCATGTCTCTGTTGATACCATCAAATGCGCGGACGCACACATTGTTGGGCCTAATTCTCTCAGTCCCAATCTCCATTCTTTGTAGGGTCGAGAGAGGGCAAATATCAACCTCAAATCCGTCGTCCATCATAACTCTTTTCACATAGTAACCTTCACATTTGACAGTTAGGTGGAGAGCTTTGTTGTGGGCATCCCCTTCTGGGGGCAAGTCGTTCTTGCTAAATGAGATCCGGCTGATTTTGAAAAATCGATCTGACATTCTTTCCATTTGCTCAACTATGGTCTCGGCCAGAACATATGCTTCGTTAAGTGTTTTGATCAGGATTTTCTGATGCTCGTTTGAATTTACCAACAAGGATAGAAGTGAGACCTAGGTGGGGGACTTTCTGAGCTCCTCAATTATGGCGTATTCAGCGGTTTTCATATTTTTGAAGAATTCTTCTACCTCTCCGGCACTGATCGGCCTTTTAGGCGGAAAGCATTTCTGCATGCTTTTATTACGTTCTTCCAGGTCGAGGTATTTCTCTGATGAGTTTATATCACTTGTTTCCCCAGTAAATTCCTTTCCTTTGTATGTCACCACCGTCTTGTTGTAATTCCAGGGGACGACAGTAGTATTCTTCATGGGGGTCTGCGACGCGCGGCTAATAACAACGGGCTCATTCAGCCTTGGTGAAATTATTTTCCCCTGCACCACATACGTCCCCTTCGTCATGTACATTTTTGGGTTGTTCATCATTGCCTTGTTGAATTTTAACCTTCTGGGAGGGCTCAACACACTTTGTTCCTTCCTGGGTGCCTTGATGATGTAAAGAACAACGTCTTTAGAGGGTCCCCTATTTGTTTCGGTCTCAGCCTCCTCTGTGACCTGGGGGACGGGGTTACTCTTCTTCATCTCTTTGACTGGTTTGGGTGGTGCCTTGGGCTTTCTTTCCACATCTGCGATGGCGATGATGGCCTTTAGAGCTGGATTGAAATCCTGGTCCTCGCAAATCATGCCGATGACGGGCCCATGATTATGAGTGGGTAGTGGATTGTTCGTCACATTGGGAGCTTCTTCATCCCTTAACACCACTTTCTTTTGTTCTATAAGGCTTTCCACGGCTCTTTTGAGGGTCCAACACTCCTCCATGTCATTCCCTCCTGCTCCGGAATGGTAGGCACAATTGGGTCCCGGCTTGTATGATGTTGATGCTGGGTTTGCCTGGTCGGAGGTACAAGTTGTAGAATCCCCATCTGGACTAATTTTGGGAAGAGGCTTGAATACGGCTCCCCGATAGGAGTGAAGTTGGGTCTCCTTGGTGGTTCACGGGGGTAGGTGTTGTACGGGTAGTTTTGGGGAGGGCGTGGATTATATGGAGCTGGGGGAGGATGGTTGTTTCTCGGGGGTGGATCTCTATTCTGATTGTATTGTTATTGCGGCTTGGGATGCGACTGAGCGTTCATTACCGCATAGGGAAAAAGGGGCGTAGCATAAGCTATGTCTTGTTGAGGATAGTAATGTTGGGAAGCTTTGGGAAATTGACGTGGGTATTGTCGAGGCTTCCTGACATCGAAAACCATCATGGCCCCTTCTTCTTTCTTTTTTCTGTTGGATGCACCCTCGTATCCGCTTTGGATGGCCTGAGAGGTTGCTCTTATGGCAGGTTGGCTCAGAATACGACCAATTTATAGACCATTCTCCACCATTTCTCCAATTTTGATTGCTTCCGCAAATGGTTTGCCCATGGCGGACATCATATTTTGGAAGTAATCAGCTTCTTGTGCTTGTAGAAAGACACTGACCAATTCAACCTCATCCATCAGGGGTTTGACCCTGGAGGCCTGTTCGCGCCATTTGATGGCATACTCTCTGAAACTCTCTGAGGGTTTCTTTTTGAGATTGGATAGTGAGTTCCTATCGGGAGAGATGTCCACATTGTATTGGAATTGCCGGACAAAGTCCCGTGCCAGGTCATCCCATATGTGCCAGCGGGATATATCCTGGTCCATATACCATTCTGATGTAATTCCCGTCAAACTTTCTCCAAAATATGCCATGAGAAGTTCCTCTTTCCCACCTGCTCCCCGGAGGTGGTTGCAGTACCTTTCAGATGAGCTATGGGGTCCCCATGTCCATCATATTTTTCGAACTTGGGGGTTTTAAACCCAAGAGGCAAGTGGACGTGTGGGAACATGCACAAATTTGCATAGGAGGCGCTTTTCTGCCCGCTCAGCCCCTGTATATTCTTGAGGCTCTGATCAATACTCTTTTTCCGGGCCATTTCTTCGTGCTCGGGGCTTTTCTTATCTTGTCCCAAAGTGACCTCAGACTGAGTTTGTTGGGGGTATGCATTGGGAGTAACATGAGTGGTATCCAGATGGACGAACGGTGTTTGGAATGTGAATGCTAGCGGCTCGAAACTTGTCCCAAAGATAGCCGGTGGAGCTGTGGAAGAGATTGGTGGTGCGGTGAAGATGTTGGAAGGCACACCAGAAAATAGGGCATGGGGCGAACCTCAGAAGGCCTTCCGGCAAAGTGAGCCGACATAGTTGGATATCCAAATGGCGTGGCTGGGTAACTATGGGGATGTTGGATGTCCCGCCTGCCCTGGGAATTATCTCTGGGAAACCCGGGATGGTACTGGGCGGTTCCCTACCATTGGACCATGCATCCCACATTTCCAACATGCGACAATGCAGAGTCCTATTTTCTTCAGCTGTTGCTGACTCATATGTTGGGATAGCTGGATTTAGGTCTTCCACGGAAGAGTTGACGATTGGCAAGTGACTCTCAGACGTCATTTCTATGCTCCCTTTTGATCTAGTGAAGTAAGGATGGGAAGCCAGGTTACCGCAAAACCAACCACCTAAAAATACCTTAAAGATAGAACCAACAAAATGTTAGGTTGAAACATTTATCACATAGGAAATAACACGTTTGGGGTATGCAATGCACCTGAGCAATTAATTACTTTTCTATATGTTTTTGCAACAGTTGTGTATTTCATCCCGGCTTTATTTCTGGGTTCTGAACTTTTCTTCCCTTTGTTATTATTTCCACTTTTTATTCCTCGCTCGATTTCCTTTCTTATGGTTATGATTGAATCTTATGTAGATTGACTACGTATCACGGCTCCGCGTGAATCAGATCATCACGTAGTTCATGCAATAGATACCAAAGGACATAAACATTTTCGAATTTTCATTCATTAGGAAAAAACTTTCAGCTTCCATTCATTACAAAGACTCCGACATATTTTCTTTGGGAATTTTAAAGAAACTACAAAGACTTAAAGTAGACTCAAACAGGAAAATGAAATACAGACTCGAGAAGGACATCAAGAATACATAAGTGCCTCTACTGCTCCAGGGGCCCGCGGGACATCATTCGATCTTTCCACGGGCCTACGTACCAAACCTTGCTGGAGGCGGTGTAGGTCGTCCACTATCTTGTGGATGAATATCATTACTATCGAGAAGAAGGTGGTCTGAGTCATATCTTCACACTCTTGGCATTTTGTGACAATATAATCCGCAATTTTGTCTGACCCTCTACCTGATAACTCCCTTTTCCTGGAGTAAGCGCCCGATCTGTTGAGACCTAGCCTCTAGAACCTGGGCGTCCTTATGATTCTTTTCTTGCAATTTTTGCAAGCCTTCCTCCAACTGAGCCATCATGGTATAGCATTGTTCCCTGTCTGCATTGAACCTTTTTGCATGTTTGGCCATTTCGTTCTCGAGGATGGCCACCTTTTCCTTCAAGTCTGTGACTTCTTGGTCATATTTCCTTTTCAGTCTTTAGACAAACTCTGTTCTTTCCTCTACACTTCTTGTTAATCTTTCCCGAGCTCCGGCCAGTTCTTCTTCAGCTTTGTCTTGATCATTCCCATAGCTGTACATTTTATGCCTCGGGCTGTTCATAAGCCTTTCATCAGTTCTTCTTCTCTCTGGGTTCTCAGCAGCTATTTTCAATTTCTGTATCTGGGCCCCGAGAACTTCATTTTCTTGGGTTAACCTATTTTTCTCCCCTTCAATTGTGGCGGTTTGTAGAATGTTTTAAAATTTGATTTCCCTGATCTGGGCTTCCAACTTGCTTATGGTAGCTTGGTAGTTATTTCCTTTTCTAACCAAGCCCATTGCTCTTGTGTTTGCTCGGTGAATTGTTGCATGTGGGGTCTCTTTGCGGGTCGCTCTTGCTCTTGATGCTCTCTGCCTCTTATTCCATACCAAGAAGTGTAGGCGGGCTCCACTTCCACCTTAGATAAATTTCTCACCCGAGTTTGAGGTTCTAAAAACCTGCACTCGTTCCAGATTTGACGGACCCTGCCTTCAGGAAATGCAGCTCTCGGGTATAACTCAATGGCTTGTTGGCTTAAGTCCTCGTCATGGGGAACACCCTGTTTTCTTCCCAACTAGCGTAAGACCCGGTGTGGGGCATATGGATGAATGTTTCGCAGGCCCATTAATAGAAGATAGCAAACCTCAGCAGACATATTGATAACCTCGCCGACAGGGAGCCACCCGAATGTCCACTCGATTTGGTCGGCAGTCAGTGAACTCAAGTATGAGTGCCAGGCTTCCGTGCCCTCAGGAAATTTATGGCCCTTTACCCGAGTACCATGTTCCTCAATGCAATTCAAACCGGTTAAGCCATAGTTCATGTAGCCTGGGCGGTGACAGAGGTGCTCGATCAATCAGATTTGTAGAAGCAGGTTGCACCCCTCAAAGAACTTTCCCCCAGATTGGCAAACTGTTAGAGCACGGTAAATCTCGGCTAAGACCATCGGTATAAGTGTGTTGTTGGATGTTTTTCATCATGAAATCTGCCATTCCCACAAGCCCGATATCTATGCGTCTGTCACTTCTCGGGAAAATTAAAGTGCACAAGAATGCTACCACGAACGCTAGCCCCCGGCGGGCTTCTCATTTAGCATGGTCTTTGTGAGTTAGGCTGGTGTTGTCAGCTTCATAGCCCCGAGGATCTCCATATCGTTTGTACAGAAAACAGAAAGTGCAGAATCCTTCGGATAAGTGTGGGTCTTGGACGTACCGACTAATGTTCAAAAGATCCAAGAACTTATGTGGAGTTACTGCCCTGGGTGCCATCGGGTACTGACTTCTAAGATTGTCATTGAGACCAGCATACCCCGCTATTTCCTCTAGCGTGGGTGTCAACTCAAAGTCTGAAAAATGGAACACGTTGTGGGCGGGATCCCAAAATGATACTAGAGCCTCGACGATGTCCAGCCTTGGCTTGATTTTTAGAAGACCAGTAAGTCCGCCTAAAGCTTTCACAGTTGACTTTCTACTAGTTTCCCCCAAGTCGCTCCACCACATATGGAGTCCTAAAGGGATTTCCTCGACGGCCCTGAAGGGAATGTTTTCAACTGTATTCATCCTGCACATTCATTTTGATTAAAACCACAAAAATTTTGACCGAATGAAAAAGTGTTATTTTTGCAAAGGGTTTTGTAATAAAGAAAATGGACCATCTTTGCGAAAATAACACTTTTTTAATAAAGAAAATGGACCATCTTTGTGAATATTGGCCCTTCAATACTTCGGGTAGGAAGTTTTTTAAGGCTGTGTTTGCAAATTGGGTTAAAATTTAAAAGCAAACCACAAGCGGCTACTTTTTGCAAAAAATAGCCTTGCGGGCAATCTGGCTATTTATGCAAGAATGGCATCAGCTAATTTATTTAGGACTATATCTTTTGATTTTGAAAAATGAAGTTGGACCCGATGAGGGTTGCCTACGTATCCCACACCGGTGAGAATCAAACAATGCGTAGTTCGGGATAAATCTTGACTGATTAAAAATATACACCTACTCACTTTGTTTTGGAATATTATTTTCCTTCTTCATTTTCAGAAATTTTGGCAGAGTTTCGGGATATTTCAAATACGGGGATTTTCAAAACAAGGTAAATTTTCTATTCTACCTCACTTTTGATTTTTTTTGTTTGTTTGTTTTATTTTAGCCGGTCAATACACAAGCTGAAACAAATAAATGCATACATAGCAGGTAAGATGCATCAGGATAGTCTTTTATTTTGGGTACACCTGTCCTAGACGGACCCAACCCCTGTGTTGAGTCCCTTAAGTCAAATGCACGTGATGCAAATAAGCATTCCTACTAGGGATCCGGAATGAGGCTATGTTATTCTACGTTTAAATCCTGGGATTTTGTTCTAGACAAGGCTTACCCGAGCAGACAGCTCGAGCCGAGGTCGGGGCAGCGTACGGGGAATACAGAAGCTTCACCGGCTTTGCAACTTGTTTGTACCTCATTCTAAAATTTGGATATGACTCTAACAGAAAAGAAGTCACACAAAGTGCACACTTCCCAGATGATTTAGAAGACTCAGAGAGAAGAGGGTTTTGGCACAATTTATATATAGTTCAGATAATATCAAAGCGGTAAAAAGAGACATTTAGCACATTAGGTTCAAACGTGTAAGATCAGATAATAAAGCCCAAATATAACAGTTATTCTAAGCTCGAATTCTGAACCCCAAACNCCCCGAATTAATGAAGGGTACTAAGGGAGTTTATCCAATTAAAGTGACATTATTCGATTTTGGGATTTATTTATTATTTCAGAGTCGCCACTCGGATTTTTAATGATGTTCCGGGACACTGTTTTGTTTTTGAAAAATCCCAAACCGAGGAAAATTTGACTCTGTTTTAATTTATCTGCGACCAAAAATTCGAGTAAGGAATTATGTTAACCTGGGAGAAGGTATTAGGCATTCCCGAGTTCCGTGGTTCTAGCACGGTCGCTTAACTATTATATTTGGCCTAATTATCTAATTATTTACATGTTTTAAACCTATTTTACCTTTTTAGTCTTTTTTCACTTTTTTAGCCGCTTTTATGGATTTATCTTGAAACAAGTCACGATGGCGTGCACTTGTTTGTTTTTGGACACATTATAACTGCGCCACATAAAATGCAGCCGCAATTACAACATGTAATTTTTATTATAATTTGAAGTTGAAGACGGGGACATGAGTTGTCGAACCCGAGTGTAGATTACGTAGTCAAGACAATGGTCATGACAGTTTTAAAGTGCCTATTTGGGGCGATGTTTGATTATTCTTTATGTTTTTTATTTGAAAGAACATCTTAGTTTTAAAATCAATTAGGACGTTTATGGATTTATCTTAGACTTACGATGGCGTACACTTGTTATTTTTGAACACATGGCAATCACGTCACATGAAATGCACCCGTGGTTGCTATATGCTTTTTATTAGTTGTTTGGAGTGAGGGTCGGGGGCATGAGTTGCCACTCCCGAGTGTAGTTTATGGTAATTTGAGATAATAGTTGATTCTTTTCCAAATTTCAACCTAAAGATGTATTTTTCAACCTAAAGGATATGTGAAATATTGTTTAAGCTTATATTCTTAAAGACACAAATCTTGGGCTATGGCCATATTTAACCCAAGTTATCATTTAACTCTTTTGGCCAATCCTAATTGTGGCTAATTTATAGGGAGTCCACTAGTTTAGGAAATCCAACTAAGTCTTAATAATCTTTACTTTTCAGTTTGATGAATAAATAGGAAATATGGTAAGCAAAATACATGTTCATTCATACATGCACTTATGAGCATAACACAATGGATTTTCTGGTTTCTCATTTTTAGGGCGGCCTAAACATAAATCTAAAATACTCATTAATTTCGAAATGGATTGGCAAGGCAAAATCATGCTACTTTCAGAACTTTTATGATTTCTAGAAAAAAGATCGAACCACATGCAGACTTATTAATTTTGAGACAATGATTCTTATCAATTTAAAACAACCTGATCTTATGTTTCTAAAGGCTTAAAATTCACACATGTTTACATTGATTTTTCGCAGATTTATAAGACACAAAATAGACTGAAGATAATCTACTGAATTTATTTATGTCGAAACTCTAACTGAACTTTGAGACAACCATTTTTTGAGATCCAGCGAAGTTTTTTTTACAGATTTCACATACGTTCTTTGCCTAATGTCATTTTTAGAATAGATAGAATGTAAATTCGAATTTTAGGAAAAACATGAATAAAACTGAAATTAAGTGTACAATCCAGTCCTTATTACAACTAAAAGTATATACAAAAAAGGTTGTAATTACGCTATTACATTGTTCTTAATTAAATATACAAATTCTAATAATAAGAAGAAAATAAAAAGAACAAGATTAGCTGCTGCTCCTGTGAAAGCCTTCAACTTTCATGCTTTTAGGATCTGTATTCTTCAGCTTTTAGTCTCACTGCACCATACAGAACTAATATGCACTGTAAGAGAATGAATCTGATCATTACAGAGATCAGATTCGAATCTTTACATGCTGCTCCCATAGTGACATAAGATCTAAGTCGTCCAAACCTACATATATAAGCATCTTATGGGGTGAATTTGACCATTTAAAGGGTCAGATTCACTACCCTTTAATACTAGCTAATGACTCTATTATGACTTCAGGGATATAGAATTAATCACAGAAGCCTCTAAGAGATAATTCTACTGTTATAATCACACATTGATGAACAACCAGATTTTAACAAGCAATTACAGATTCAGCAGAAAGAAAGGCAATATGTTTTATGCATTTTTTATTGGATTGAATCTAACTATAAGGGAGAGTCTGATTCAAACCCATAGATACAAACTTGCTTGACATTTCTAACAACCATACAAATACTCCAATTAGTATTCATTTGAACACTTTGACTATTCTTGGCTTTTTAGAGAATGAATCAGACCATACAAGGGTTCATAGTCTTTACTCTACAACCCTTCTTGACTACATGCCGTATACCCTTTAAAGGGTGAATTTCAGCCATCTACACTACTGTTTTGTGCACTATTATGGGGTGAATTTGATCGTTGATGGGTCAAATTCATCCACCCTAGTGCTAATGCTAACCTATCTAGAGACTTGCTTGTTGAATCTCTTTATTGACCAAAGAGGCTTAATTGAAATCATATTTTCTGCATACTTATAGAGAGAACCTAACCATAGAGAAGGTCAGGTTCTACACCATAGTGCAGCCTTTTTTGGAAAGTAGAACCACGATTATCAACTACATTTATGTACCTTTAGCCTGAAATAAACAGAATACTCCAGCAAAGAAATACCAACAGCAAAACAGTACCTATCACAGTCACAGAATCATTATCATACCAATAAGCATCTATACAGTCACATTTACCTAAAGCAGAAGAAACAACCTCGTTTATCAAGAACAACTAGTTTAAGCAGTGAGTAGAAGAAGAAGATTCTAGTCCAGCATTTCATTGAGAACAGATGAGTTAATACATACCTTTTTAAGAGTAGAACAGTAAAAAGGCACTTGACCAAATAAAGGTCAAGTATGGACAATAATCAACAAAAGAAAGAAGATTCAGCAGCAGCAAACAGCAACCCAAAGAAAACCCAGTAGCCCAGCAGGAATTGACCCACAATTTTTGGATATGAGTGTTTAAGGTTCCCAAAATAAGAATCCAAAGGAAAGAAACAGAAGCTGAAAACTAGACCATATCTTTATGAACTTGATTCCAAAAGAAACCAGATTTCTTTTTGCTTTTCTACTAATACTTTTTTTTTTGAAATTTTTCGTTTATGAATGGACAATACTCTGATTTTTCTGTGCTTTCAAAATGCTTTCAGCAGCTCAGAGAGAGTAAAAAAAAAGTATAGAATCTGTACAAAGAGGGTCTATTTATAGGAGTCTTAAGGATAGGATATCCTTTAGTACATTCCCAACCCAAAAGGCTGAAAATAGCACATAGGGCAGCTGTCAACCTTATCCTTGGGACATATGCCCCCATTCTAGAACCTTCCTACCTATTAAAAGACCCTTTTAACATTAAAAATTTGATTTACTAAACTGAGTTACCTAATGTACCCCTTGGAGTCCCTAAATTTACCATTGGGTAATCGAGGTTAAGCTCACTTGGGTTATTATTTAAAGTTTGGTTAGTTAACCTTAGTTATGTTCTTTAGTCAACCATTAGTTGTTCCTAACTATGGTTGAGTCAAAACTAGTTAAAGGTTAATTGATTAGGTGCCTAGAGTTGATTTCATACTAGTTACCTAGGTTTAGGTTAACTAATCATCAGTTTAATTAAGCTTAATTGAGACTAATCTTGACTTATATACTTAGGTTAGTTGAATCAACTTGATTAATCAATTGAAACTTAGCTGATTAAAAGACTTATTCTGAAAATCAATAGCTAGCTAAGTTAATTTGTTCGAACAATTTTATTAAGTTTATCTAGTTGATTATCTTAACTGAGTGGTTAACTTTAATCTTAAGTGAAGTCGCAAATCATCTATCCTTCTTTTAAGCATCAAGCATGATCAGATTCCTAATGACTTGGTTAATTAACTCTAAATGACTAACTAAAGTTGGATTAAGATTAGCAGCTAACAAGTCAAGTTTTAGGTTAGTTAACTCAATTAATCACCATTTTAGACACACATGACATGTACGCAGTTGGGATAGGGGTAGCAGTCAGGTGACAAGGTCCAAACAGAAAAAATCGCATTTTGAACAAGTAATCAAACAAAGTCTACAACAATAAATTAAAGACCATGGCTAACAATCAGCTTCAGGGAACAAGCAGAATCCTAAACAAGACTTGAATTCAGGGCATCAATATCAAATATATATAAAAAAACGTATACAGAATTCAAGCTAATTGATTTAGAACTAAAATGGTTGTTACATAATCAACTCATGTATTCAAACGTTTAACTAATCGGGCAGAACAAACAAATACTAAATGAGAGCAACAACATTTAATGAAGAGCATAGACAAAACAAAGACGTATTAACCAAAGAAACAGATGGTAAACACACATATTGTGATTGTCTTTGAAAAATTAAGGGGAGAAGTTAAAAATAAGGGGGGAGGGGGTACCAGTGAAGGGATTTTGGACGGATTTTGGTGACTTGCCGGAACTTGGCCGGTCTCGGACGAGCGTGAAATGGTCCAAACCCACATGAATCGATAGCACTCAACAAGAGCTATCGACTAATGTCGGTGTGAACCATTGGAGGTCTTGGAATCAACTCGTAGAGGAAGTCACCCCTTTTGGATTTTCAGATCTGAGATTAGTCAAAACTGGGTGGTTTTTTGGGGAAACTGGTTGTGTGATGGGATTAAGGGGGAGGAGAAGATTGTAGGGTGAGAGTTTAGGGTCGATTGGTGGAGATCCGCCGCCGGTAGGCTATTTCCAGGTGGCGGAACCCTAGGGCGGCTAGGGTTTGGTCGAGACAGAAGAGAGAGAGACAAAGGGAATGGGAGGCAGCTCTAGGGTTTGGGGGTTAGGCTTTGGATGGAATGAGGGGGGTGGTGAGCGTTTGGACAGTTTTATAGTGGGTGTGATAGGGGTTCTCAGCCGTTCGATCTATCTTGATCAGTGGCTGGGATTTGCTCTTTCAAACGAAACGAGGTCGTTTGGGATAGTGAATGGGCAGGCCGGGTAAGTGGGCTATTGGGCTGGGCAGGTGAGCGTAGAGAATGGGTTTTGGGCCTGGGCAAATTTGCCCCAGTCCGATTTAGCCTCTAGGGTCAATGAAGCTTTTAATTTGTTCAATTAACACTAATTCCAATTAAACTCAAAAAGTAATAATTAATTCTAATATTATTTTCGTCAAATTATAAACTAATTAGGAATAAAATAATTAATTTAATACTCTTAATCAATCAAATTCATAATTTGTTAGATAAATGACTAAATTGATAATTTAACCAATAAACTCACATTATGTCAATTAATCGTATTTTCGATATTAACTAATTAAATCAATTATTAAATAGTATATTAATTAGCTCTAATTCTAGTTTTTATCTAATTGAGAAGAAAAATTAGTTAACGAGTGAATTAAAAAATGAAATTATCAATTAGCACTTGTAATTATTTGAAGGATAATTTTGTAATTTTTCTAAAAATGATTAAGATTATACACCTAATTATGCAAAAAAAATTCAATTTTATATGATGAATTATGATTATGAAATGCAAAAATAATTCACAATTAATCACCAAAATTCAACAAAATCTATGAAATTAATTTATTTATCGAATTTTGTAGGAGTATTTAGTAGGTGAAAATTAACATGCTCACAGGCACCACCCTGTACCACTGTCTCCCGAAGCTCCGCCAAGCACGGATCATGAAATTGCCGAGCCTTAATTTCACCCAATAACGAAGACTGAGCAACCACATGTGCTAGAACTCGACGAGCCTCTGAAAGGTCTAATCTCACCAGGCGATTAGCCAAGGACTGAATGTCCAAGGCTAGAGGTTTCTCCTCTACTGCAATATAGGCCATGCTACCCATACTCTCCGCCTTCCTGCTCAAAGCATCCGCTGCCACATTCACCTTTTCCGGATGATATAGAATGGTGATGTCATAATCCTTCAGCAACTCAAGCCACCTTCGCTGCGTCAAATTAATATCCCTCTGTTTGAATAAGTGTTGCAAGCTGCGGTGGTCTGTATAAACCTCACAGGACACCCCATACAAGTAGTGCCTCCAAATCTTAAGAGCATGAACAATCCCCGCCAACTCCAAATCGTGTACAGGATAGTTTTTCTCATGAACCTTCAGTTGGCGTGAAGCATAAGCAATAACTCTCCCTTCCTGCATCAACACACACCCCAATCCAACGCATGAAGCGTCGCAATATACTGTATACATCCCAGAACCGGAAGGCAATACTAGAACTGGTGCTGAGGTCAATGCTGTCTTGAGCTTCTGAAAGCTCGCCTCACACTCATCAGACCATCGGAACGGGGAATTCTTCTGAGTTAATGGAGTTGCAGTAGAAGAGAACCCCTCCACAAATCAGCGATAATTGCCTGCTAGGCCCAAAAAAACTCCTGATCTCGGTAGCTGAAGTAGGACGCGGCCAACTCTGAACCGCCTCAATCTTCTGAGGGTCAACCTTGATACCCTATCCAGATACCACATGCCCCAAGAATTCCACGGAATCCAACCACAACACACACTTGGAGAACTTAGCATATAGATTTTGTCCTCGTAAAGTCTAGAGCACAACTCTCAAATGCTGCTCGTGCTCCCCCAGGCTACCTGAGTAAATAAAAATGTCATCAATGAAGACAATGACAGAGGAATCAATATATGGCCTAAATACCCTGTTCATCAAGTCCATAAATGTTGTTGGGGAATTAGTCAAGCCAAAGGACATCACCAAGAACTCATAATGGTCATATCTCGTACGAAAAGCAGTCTTCGGAACATCTGAGGCCCGAATCTTCAACTGATGATATCCCGATCTCAAATCAATATTAGAAAACACACGAGAACCCTGCAACTGGTCTAACAAATCAACAATGCGCGGCAAAGGATACTTGTTCTTAATGTTGACCTTGTTCAATTGGCGGTAATCAATACACATCCGCATGGACCCATCCTTCTTCTTCACGAATAGAACTGGAGCATCCCACGGCGATACACTCGGTCTGATGAACCCCTTATCTAACAACTCCTCAAGCTGCTCCTTCAACTCCTTTGGAGCCATACGGTACAGAGGAATAGATATAGGCTGGGTGCGTGGAGCTAAATCAATGCAGAAATCAATCTCACGATACGGAGGCATGCCTGGAAGGTCTGAAGGAAACACATCAGCAAACTCTCGAACAACTGGCAATGAATCAATCGTCGGAGACTCGGCGGTGGTGTCCCTCACATAAGCAAGATACGCCAGACAACCCTTCTCGGTCATGTGACGAGCCTTCAGGAATGAAACAACCCGGCTGGCTGCACTAACTGAGGAACCTTTCCACTCCAGCCTAGGCGACTCGGGCATGGCTAAAGTAATTGTCTTGGCATGGAAATCTAGCACGGCATGATAAGTAGATAGCCAATCCATGCCTAGAATAACCTCAAAATCAACCATGTCGAGCAACAAAAGGTCCGCTCTGGTCTCGAATCCACAGAATGTGATCACACAAGACCGATAGATCCGGTCTATCACCACAGAATCGCCCACATAAGTGGACACACATATAGGAGAACCCAAGGACTCACGAGGAGCATCCGGAAAATAGCAAATAAGGCTAAAACATAGGAATAGGTGGATCCAGGATCAAATAACACTGATGCCTCTCTACCACATACTGAAATAATACCTGTGATCACGGTGTCTGAGGCCACTAAATCTGATCTGGACGGAATGACATAGAACCTAGCTGGAGTACCGGAAGTTTGAGCTCCACCAGGGTGAACCGGAGCTGCCTGACCTCCCCTAGACTGGCCTCCACCTCTAGGACGACCCCTGCCGACCTGTCCTCCACTTCTAGGTGGCCTGACTGCTGGTGCTGGACTCATAGGCTGGTAACCCTGCTGCACTGCTTGCCCCGAAACCTAGGACAAGTACTCCTGATATGGCCGAGATCCCCGCACTCATAACATCTCACTGGAGGCATGGCCTGCTGCCCTGAAGAAGAACCCTGGATAATTGGGGGACGGTGGGAACCCTCTGGCATAGCGCTGAAATAAGGTCTCACTGGAGCACCACGAGGAGGTTGTGGTGGGGGTGCTGAATATGGGGGCCTGCTGGGCTGACCCCTTCCAAACTGACCTCTGCCCCTAGCTGGGGCACCTCTGAAATCCCCGAAATATCTGGCTCTCTTATCCTGCGGTGCCTGCTCTCTGATCCTCGACCGGTAACCCTCGATCCTACGAGCAATCTCCACTACCAGCTGATATGGAATCCCCATCACCAAATCTGGGCCATGTTGGCCCTAATGCCTGGGTGCATCCCGGCTACAAATCTCCGCACTCTCTCAGCATCGGTAGGTAGTATCATGAGTGCATGGCGAGATAACTCTGAAAATCTGGCCTCATAATCTGTCACTAACATCTGTCCCTGCTCCAGGTGCTCAAACTAATACCGCAGCTCTTCCCTCTCAGAGGGTGGGATGTATCTCTCTAGAAACATCTGAGTGAACTGCTCCCAAGTGATAGGAGGAGAATCTGCTAGCCTGCTGAGAATATAGGACTGCCACCATCTGCGAGCTCTGCCCTCTAACTGGAAAGTAGCGAAGTCCACTCCATGGGACTCTAGTATCCTCATGTTGTGCAGTCTGTCCCTGCACCTGTCAATGAAATCCTAGGCATCCTCACCGCGCTCACCCCCGAAGACCGGAGGGTGCAATTGAGTCCATCTATCCAATAACTTCTGCGTATCGCTGTCCGCAGCTGGTTTGGGCTCAGGTGCTGCTGCTACAGGCTGGACCCCACCCACGGGCAGTGTACCCGGGGTATGATGAAGTGCTGCTGCTTGGCCTGCAGCCTGGGAAGTAGGGGTCTGGGCTCCCCCTTCTGCCTAAGATGTGGCAGGATCCGCTGGAAATAAACCAGCCTGGGACATAGTATCCATAAATCTCACCATACGGCCCATGAACTCCTGGAAGCCTGGCGCCGTCATGAAGTCCACTGGAGCAGGACCCGTTAGGGGCACCTCCCCCTGCTCCTCTATAGTAGGATCCCCTGGTGGTGCAACTTGAATAGCTCAGGGACGCCCCCGTCCCCTACCTCAGGCCGGTGCCCTCCCCCGGCCTCTGCCAGATGTACGCGTCCTAACCATCTGTGAGAGAATAGAAGAATGAGATTTAGTAACCCATCAACTGCACGATAGATCATGAATAAAGAGAGGTTTCCTAACACACTATAGCCTCCCGAAGATAAATACAAACGTCTCTGTATCGATCCGCAAGACTCTATGAGGTTTTGCCCGTGACCTGTGAGACCTACATGAACCTAGTGCTCTGATACCATGTTGTCACCACCCAAAATCCTAACTCAGGTAATGATGGCGCCCAACACCGGGTCAGGCAAGCCAACAGTTTTTTTACTAGTGAAATTTCCTTATTTGATAAATCATCCCCACACTTACCAAATTTTAAGCTTAGAATATTTAAGTAGAAGCGGATAGATTAGCCAACTTAAGTAAATGTAGTCACAAGGATCAGTAACCAACATATACAGTCCCAAAAATATAAAGTCTTCTATGTGTGTGCCAGGAACTAGTGTCACAAGTCTACAGGCGAACTAGTAGAATATACAAAAGATGAAATAAATTGTTCTACTGTCTGGAGTCAGGCCCAGAATATACTCCCAGGGTCAAGCTCCGGTCGGATAACCAGATGCACCAGCCTCAGAACCTGTACAATTATGTACAGAAGCGTAGCATGAGTACATAAACAGATATGTACCCAGTGAGTATCCCGCCTAACCTCGAAGAAGTAGTGACGAGAGGTCGACGTGATACTTACTAGGTTCAGACAATGTGAAATGAATACAGGCAAATCAGTAATAGCAGTAATGAACAATAATAAGGAAATGAGCATCAAATAACAATCTCTAGTACCCTCATGCCATCCTTTTCCATGGCATACAAGTTATTTAACCTTCTTTCTTTCATGAAATCAACAGTTACAATTACAGGACTTCTCACAAATTACCAAAACATATAACAGGCTATGAACGTACGATCGTTACGACGTGGAAAGTAAATATGCACTGCCGAGGGTCGAACGGCCCAAACCATAGATGCATCTATCTGCCCCGCTCGTGAATCGAACATGCGACACGGTTAATATAATACTAAGACTACCTCGCTTGCGAATCATTCATGCGACTGGGGTTAATATAATACCAGGACTATCTCGCTCGCGAATCATCCATGCGACTCGGGTTCCCGTATAAATACATGGTTAGCAGGAGATTCCAGGTAATTTAGCAGGGAACATACTAACAGGGTGAGAATTTATTAATGTCAACTTCAAAGCATAACTTCTTAGGACTTCACATGAGAGATTCGAGGATATTATACTACTTAGGCCATATTCAAGATCACAGACATAACACGTAAAACATGCTTGTGAGTCCTAAACTACCCGACAAGGCATAATAGTAGCTACGCACGGGCACACGTCACTTCGTGCGTGCGTAGACCCTTCAAATAAGGACAAACAACCATTTATAATCACCTATGGGGACAATTCCCTCTTACAAGGTTACAAAGGAGACTCACCTTGTGTCGTACCTACTCTCCGGGTCAAGAACGCGCTCGAAAACTCCAAACTCGTCTCCCAAGGACTCGAAACTAGCCAATTGTTATACAAATATATCAATTTATGCTCAAAAGTATGGAATTCTCCTATTTAGTTATTTCACCTTACTTGAAAAAATCCTAAAATACACCCCTGGGCCCACATTCTCAGATTCCGGAAATTTTTGAAGGAATCAATCACCCATAGCCTAAGGATCATTAATATATAGTTTTTGTGTGATTCCATGGAAAATTTCTTGGAAATTCTCCCATTTTTCATAAAACCTAGGATTTTCACTCTAACCCATGATTTTTCACTAATTAGTGTGTTAATCTACATAAAAAATCAAGTATTCAACTTAAATTATAATGGGAATCACTTACCTCTCAGTTGCTAGGTGAAATCTCTTCTTTGAGAGCTCCCAAAATCACCACAAGTGAAGAAAAATGGCTAAAATAGGATTAAGTCCCGTTTAAATCTAACACTGCCTAACTGCCTCTTGTGTGCGATCGCAGCTGGGGCAGTGCAATCGCACAAGCCAACGGCCAGGACCCCTGAAAAGTCTACAGTGCGATCGCACAAGGAGGCTTGCGATCACGGAGAGTAATTGGGCCAGGCCTGTGCGACTGCGGGGAAGGTAGTGCGAACGCCGAGAACAAAATTGGGCCAGGCCATAAATCACCCCTGTGCGAACAGAGACAAGCCCATGCAATCGCACAGGGCATTTTCCCACACCCTGCCTACTCCTTCTATGCGATCGCATCATTGCACCTGCGATCACACTGAAGGAAACCAGTCAGTGAAAATCTGGTTTTTGTATTTAACTCCGAGGTGTCCGAAACTCACCCGAGCCCCTCGAGACCCCGTCCAAAGGCACTGGCAGGTCTGTATTCATGATACAGACTCGCTCAAATTTCCGTTACGCAAAAAACAACAACGAAACTAAGAATTCGATCCTAAAACCAAATTGAATCAAACTTTGAACTTAAAGTTCTAGAATCCGCTTTCAATGCGCCGAACCGACCTATACTACTCAGAATGACCCCAAATTTTGCAAGAAAGTCATAAATGACATAATAGAACTATTCCCGGTCTTGGAATTCCGTTCGGACCTGGATAACACAAAAACATGTTCCAAACCAAATTTCAAACTTAAGGAAACTCTAATTTCGATATTGGGCGCCGAAATGCCCCCGGGTGATCCAAAACCCATTCCGAACATACGCCCAAGTCCGAAATCATCATACGAAGCTACCAGAACCATCGAAACTTGATTTTGAGGTCGTTTACTCAAAATGTTGACCGAAGTAAAACTTTGGCCTTAAAGGCTAACCTTAAGGAACCAAATGTTCCTATACCACTTTAAACGCTTCCGAATCCCTAACCACCCGTCCCCGCAAGTCATAAATCATAATAAGCCTCTACGGGAAGTCTCATTTAGGGGAACGGGGTCCTGATACGCAAAACGACCGGTCGGGTCTTTATATTCTCCACCTCTTAAAAAAACGTTCGTCCTCGAACGACTCTAGAATCATACCTGAAGTGATGAATAAATGTGGATATCTACTCCGCATGTCCTCCTCGGACTCCCAGGTCGCCTCCTCGACTCGTTGGTCCCTCCACTGGACCTTTATTGCAGAAAATCTCTTGGATCTCAACTGGCGATCCTGTCTGTCAATAATAGCAACTGGCTCCTCCTCGTAGCCCAACTTCTCATCCAACTGAATAGTGCTGAAATCAACCACGTGCGAGAAGTCGGCGTGGTACCTCCGGAGCATGGATACGTGAAAGACTGGATAAACTCCTGATAAACTGGGAGGTAAAGCAAGCTCATAAGCCACCCCTCCAACTCGCCTCAATACTTCGAAAGGACCTATAAACCTTGGGCTCAGATTGCCCTTCTTCCCGAACCTCATAATACCCTTCATCGGCGAGACTTTCAACAGAACCTTATCTCCCTCCATAAATGACACATCACGCGCCTTATGATCCACGTAACTCTTTTGTCTGGACTGTGCTGTGCGGAGCCTCTCCTGAATCAACTTCACTTTCTCCAAAGCATCTCTTACCAGGTCGGTGCCATATAACTTAGCCTCGCTAGGCTCAAACCACCCGATAGGAGAACGACATCGCCGACCATACAAAGCCTCAAATGGAGCCATCTCGACGCTGGATTGATAGCTGTTATTATAAGCAAACTCGGCAAAAGGCAAGAACTTGTACCATTGACCTCCAAAGTCAATCACACATGCCCTGAGCATGTCCTTCAATATCTGGACTATCCGCTCCGACTGACCATTATTCTGAGGGTGAAATGCTGTGCTGAGATCTATCTGAGTGCCCGTCTCACTATGAAATGCTCCCAGAAATAAGAGGTGAACTGAGGACCTCCATCTGATATAATGGACACCAGCACACCGTGCAACCGGACTATCTCCCGAATGTAGATCTGGGCCAACCTCTCAGAAGTATAAGTAATAGCCACTGGAATGAAATGCATCGATTTGGTCAATCTATCCACAATTACCCACACCGCGTCAAACTTCCGCAAAGTCTGAGGCAACCCAACCACGAAGTCCATAGTGATGCGCTCTCACTTCCACTCAGGAATGGGTATCTGCTGAAGTAGGCCTCCTGGCCTCTGGTGCTCATACTTAATCTGCTGGCAGTTAAGACACCTAGTCACATACTCCGCAATGTCCTTCTTCATCCGCCTCCACCAGAAATGTTGCTTCAAATCATGATACATCTTCGTGCACCAGGATGAACATAATACCGAGAACTGTGTGCCTCCTCTAGAATCCTCTTCTTCAGGCCATCAACATTAGGAACACATAAACGGAACTGAAGTCTCAGAACACCATCCTCGAACATAGTAACCTCCTTGGAACCATCCTGTACCACTGTCTCCCGAAGCTCTGCCAAGCACGGATCATGAAATTGCCGAGCCTTAATTTCACCCAATAACGAAGACTGAGAAACCACATGTGCTAGAACTCGACAAGGCTATGAAAGGTCTAATCTCACCAGGCGATTAGCTAAGGACTGAATGTCCGAGGCTAGAGGCCTCTCCTCTACTACAATATAAGCCAAGCTACCCATACTCTCCGCCTTCCTGCTCAAAGCATCCGCTACCACATTCGCCTTGCCCGGATGATATAGAATGGTGATGTCATAATCCTTCAGCAACTCAAGCCACCTACGCTACCTCAAATTAAGATCCCTCTGTTTGAAAAAGTGCTGCAAGCTGCGATGGTCTGTATAAACCTCATAGGACACCCTATACAAGTAGTGCCACCAAATCTTAAGAGCAAGAACAATCGTCGTCAACTCCAAATCGTGCACAGGATAATTTTTCTCATGAACCTTCAGCTGGAGCAAAGCATAAGCAATAACTCTCCCTTCCTGTATCAACACATACCCAAAGCCAACGCGTGAAACGTAGCAATATACGGTATACATCCCAGAATTGGAAGGCAATACTAGAACTGGTGTTGAGGTTAGTGCTGGATTGAGCTTCTGAAAGTTCGCCTCACACTCGTCAGACCATCAGAACGGGGCATTCTTCTGAGTCAATCTAGTCAATGGAGATGCAATAGAAGAGAAACCCTCAACAAATCGGCGATAATAGCCTGCTAGGCCCAAAAAGTTCCTGATCTCGGTAGCTGAAGTAGGACGCGGCCAACTCTAAACCGCCTCAATCTTCTGAGGATCAACCTTGATACCCTCTCTGGATACCACATGCCCCAAGAATGCCACAAAATCCAACCAGAACTCACACTTGGAGAACATAACATATAGCTTCTATCCTTGCAAAGTATGGAGCACAACTCTCAAATGCTGCTCATGCTCCCCCAGGCTACGTGAGTAAATCAAAATGTCATCAATGAAGAAAATGACAAAGGAATAAATATACGGCATGAATACCATGTTCATCAAGTCCATAAATGCTGCTGGGGCATTAATCAAGCCAAAGGACATCACCAGGAACTCATAATGGCCATATCTCGTACGAAAAGCAGTCTTCGAAACATCTGAGGCCCGAATCTTCAAATGATGATATCTTGATCTCAAATCAATCTTAGAAAACACCCGAGCACCCTGAAACTGGTCGAACAAATCATCGATGCACGACAAAGGATACTTGTTCTTAATGGTGACCTTGTTCAACTGGCGGTAATCAATACACATCCGCATGGACCCATCTTTCTTCTTTACGAATAGAATTGAAGCACCGCACGACGATACACTCGGTCTGATGAACCCCTTAGCTAAAAACTCCTCAAGATGCTCCTTCAACTACTTCGGAGCCATACAGTACGGAGGAATATATATAGGCTGGGTGCGTGGAGCTAAATCAATGCAGAAATCAATATCACGATCCGGAGGCATGCCTGGAAGGTCTGAAGGAAACACATCAGCAAACTCTCGAACCACTGGCACAGAATCAATCGTCGAAGACTCGGCGGTGGTATCCCGCACATAAGCAAGATAGTCCAGACAACCCTTCTCGACCATATGTCGAGCCTTCAGGAATGAAACAACCCGGCTGACTACACTAACTTAGGAACCTCTCCACTCCAGCCTAGGCGACTCGGGCATGGCTAAAGTAATTGTCTTGGCATGGCAATCTAGCACGGCATGATAAGGAGATATCCAATCCATGCCTAGAATAACCTCAAAATCAACCATGTCGAGCAACAAAAGGTCTGCTCTGGTCTCGAATCCATAGAATGTGATCATACAAGACCGATAGATCCGGTCTACCACCACAGAATCGCCCACAGGAGTGGACACACATATAGGAGAACCCAAAGACTCACGAGGAGCATCCAGGAAATGAGAAAATAAGTTTGAAACATAGGAATAGGTGGATCCAGGATCAAATAACACTGATGCCTCTCTACCACATACTGAAATAATACATGTGATCACGGCGTCTAGGGGACTGCATCTGATCTGGCCAGAATGGCATATAATCTAGCTGGAGTACCGGAAGACTGAGCTCCACCAGAGTGAATTGAAGCTGCCTGACCTCCCCCGAACTGGCCTCCACCTCTAGGATGACCCCTGCCGACCTGTCCTTCACCTCTAGGTGGCCTGACTGCTGGTGCTGGACTCATAGGTTGGTAACCCTGCTGCACTGCCTTGCCCCGAAACCTGGGACAAGTCCTCTTGATATGGCCGAGATCCCCGCACTCATAACATCTCACTGGAGGCATGGCCTTCTCCCCTGAAGAAGAACCCTGGATAACTGGGGACGGTGGGAACCCTCTGGCATAGCGCTGAAATAAGGTCTCATTGGAGCACCACGAGGAGGTGGTGGTGGGGGTGCTGAATATGGGGGCCTGCTGGGCTGACCCCTACCAAACTGACCTCTGCCCCTAGCTGGGGCACCTCTGAAATCCCTGGAATATCTAGCTCTCTTATCCTGCGGTGCCTGCTCCCTGATCCTTGACCGGTAACCCTCGATCCTACGAGCAATCTCCACTACCAACTGATAAGGAGTCCCCATCTCCACCTCTTGGGCCATGCTGGACCTAATGCCTGGATGCAACCCGACCACAAATCTTTGCACTCCCTCAGCATCAGTAGCTAATATCATGAGTGCATGGTGAAACAACTCTGAAAATCTAGCCTTATAATCTGTCATTGACATCTGTCCTGCTCCAGCTGCTCAAGCTGATACCGCAGCTCTTCCCTTTCAGAGGGTGGGATATATCTTTCTAGAAACATATGAGTGAACTGCTCCCAAGTGATAGTAGGAGAATCTGCTGGCCTGCTGAGAATATAGGACTGCCAGCACCTGCGAGCTCTGCTCTCTAACTGGAAAGTAGCGAAGTACACTCCATGGGACTCTAGTATCCTCATGTTGTGCAGTCTGTCCCTACACCTGTCAATGAAATCCTGGGCATAATCGCCTCGCTCACCCCCGAAGGCCGGAGGGTGTAATCGAGTCTATCTGTCCAATAACTTCTGCGGATCGTCGTCC
The DNA here is from genome assembly GCA_005239505.1 of Nicotiana paniculata. Taxonomy (NCBI): domain Eukaryota; kingdom Viridiplantae; phylum Streptophyta; class Magnoliopsida; order Solanales; family Solanaceae; genus Nicotiana; species Nicotiana paniculata. The sequence goes on along the minus strand of ML339811.1, from coordinate 46,355 downwards.
GCAGCTGGTCTGGGATCAGGTGTTGCTGCTTCAGTCTGGACCCCACCCACGGGAAGTGTACCCGAGGTATGATGAAGTGTTGATGTCAGGCCTGCAGCTTGGGCAGTAGGGGTTTGGGCTCCCCCTCCTGCCTGAGATGTGGCAGGATCCGCTGGAAATAAACTAGCCTGGGACATAGTATCCATAAATCTCATCATACGGTCTATGACCTCCTGGAAGCCTGGTGCCGTCATGAAGTCCACTGGAGCAGGACCCGCTGGGGGCACCTCCCTCTACTCCTCTATGGTAGGACCCCCTGGTGGTGCAACTGGAATAGCTCTAGGACACCCCGGTCCCCTACCTCGGGTCGGTGCCCTCCCCCGGCCTCTGCCAAATGTACGCGTCCTCACCATCTGTGAGAGAATAGAAGAATGAGATTTAGTAAAACATCAACTACACGATAGATCATGAATAAAGAGAGGTTTCCTAACACCCTATAGACTCCCGAGATAAATACAGATGTCTCCGTATCGATCCGCAAGACTCTATTAGGTTTTGCCCATGACCTATGAAACCTACGTGAGCCTAGTGCTGTGATACCATGTTGTCACGACCCAAAATCCTAACTCAGGTCGTGATGGCGCCCAATACCGGGTCAGGAAGTCAACAGTTTGTTTACTAGTGAAATTTCCTTATTTGATAAATCATCCCCACACTTACCAAATTTTAATCTTGGAACATTTAAGTAGAAGCGGATAAATTAGCCAACTTAAGTAAATGTATTCACAAGGATCATGAACCAACATATACAGTCCCAAAAATATAAAGTCTATTATGTGTGTGCCAGGAACTAGTGTCACAAGTCTACAAGCGAACTAGTAGAATATACAAAAGATGAAATAAATTGTTCTACAGTCTGAAGGAAGTAGACAGAAATAAAAAAAAATAACTCTATAGTGCTGCTGGGAGTCGCCAAGGGAAGCAACTCACCGTGGAGTCAGGTCCAGAATATACTCCCAGGGTCAAGCTCTGGTCGGATAACCAGATGCACCAGCCTCAGAACCTGTACAATTAAGTATAGAAGCGTAGCATGAGTACATAAACAGATTTGTACCCAGTGAGTATCCCGCCTAACCTCGAAGAAGTAGTGACGAGAGGTCGACGTGATATTTACTAGGGCCAGACAATGTGAAATGAATATAGGCAAATCAGTAATAGCAGTAATGAACATTAATAAGGAAATGAGCATCAAATAACAATCTCTAGTACCCTCACGCCATCCTATTCCATGGCATACAAGCTATTTGACCTTCTTTCTTTCATGAAATCAACAGTTACAATTACAGGACTTCTCACAAATTACCAAAACATATAACAGGCTATGAATGTAAGGTCGTTACGACGTGAAAAGTAAATGTGCACTGCCGAGGGTCGAACGGCCCGAACCATAGATGCATCTATCTGCAACGCTCGCGAATCGATCATGCCACACGGTTAATATAATACTAAGACTACCCCGCTCGCGAATCATTCATGCGACTCGGGTTAATATAATACCAGGACTACCCCGCTCGGGAATCATCCATGCGACTCGGGTTCCCGTATAAATACATGATTAGCCGGAGATTCCAGATAATTTAGCAGGGAACATACTAACAGGGTGAGAATTTATTAATGTCAACTTCAAAGCATAACTTCTTAGGCCTTCACATGAGAGATTCGAGGATATTAGACTACTTAGGTCATATGCAAGATCACATATATAACATGTAAAACATGCTTGTGAGTCTTAAACTACCCGACAAGGCATAATAGTAGCTACGCACGGGCTCTCGTCACTTTGTGCATGCGTAGCCCCCGAAAATAAGGACAAACAACCATTTTTAATCACCTATTGGGACAATTCCCTCTTACAAGGTTAGAAAGGAGACTCACCTTGTGTCGAACCTACTCTCCGGGTCAAGAACGCGCCCGAAAACTCCAACTCGTCTCCCAAGGACTTGAAACTAGCCAAATGTTATATAAATATGTCAATTTATTCTCAAAAGTATGGAGTTCTCCTATTTACTTAATTATTTCACCTTACTTGAAAAGAATCCTAAAATACACCCCCGGGCCCACATGCTCGGATTCCGAAATTTTTTGAAGGAATCAATCACCTATAACCTAAGGATCATTAATATATAGTTTTTGTGTGATTCCATGGCAAATTTCTTGGAAATTCTCCCATTTTCCATAAAACCTAGGTTTTTCACTCTAACCCATGATTTTCCACTAATTAGTGTGTTAATCTACATAAAAATTCAAGCATTCAACTTAAATTATAATGGGAATCACTTACCTCTCAGTTGCTAGGTGAAATCTCTTCTTTGAGAGCTCCCAAAATAGCCATAAGTGAAGAAAAATGGCTAAAATGGGACTAAGTCCCGTTTAAATCTAACACTGCCCAGCTGCCCCTTGTGTGCGATTGCATATGGGGTAGAGCAATCGCACAAGCCAATGGCCAGGACCCCTGAAAAGTCTATAGTGCGATCGCATAAGGAGGCTTGCAATCGCGGAGAGTAATTGGGCCAGGCCTGTGCGACTGCGGGGGAGGGAGTGCGAACGCAGAGAACAAAACTGGGCCAGGCCATAAATCACCCGTGTGCGAACATAGACAAGCCCATGCGATCGCACAGGGCATTTTCCCACACCCTGCCTACTCTTTCTATGCGATCGTATCATTGCACCTGCGATCGCACTGAACAAAAACAGTCATTGAAAATCTGGTTTTTGAATTTAACTCTGAGGGGTCCGAAACTCACCCGAGCCCCTCGAGACCCTGTCCAAAGGCACTGGCAGGTCTGTATTCATGATACGGACTCGCTCGGATTTTTGGAATTCTAAAAACAACAACGAAACTAAAAATTCGATCCCAAAACCAAATTGAATCAAACTTTGAACTTAAAGTTCTAGAATTTGCTTTCAGTGCGCCGAACCGACCTATACTACTCGGAATGACCCCAAATTTTGCAAGCAAGTCATAAATGACATAACGGAACTATTCCTAGTCTCGGAATTCCGTTCGAACCTCGATTACACAAAAACATGTTCCAAACTAAATTTCCAACTTAAGGAAACTCTAATTTCGATATTGGGCGCCGAAACGCCCCCGGGTCATCCAAAACCCATTTTGAATGTACTCCCAAGACGAAATCATCATATGTAGCTACCGGAACTGTTAAAACTTGATTCTGAGGTCGTTTACTCAAAATATTGACCGAAGTCAAACTTTGGCCTTAAAGGCCAACCTTAAGGAACCAAGTGTTCCTATACCACTCTAAACGCTTCCGAATCCTGAACCACCCATCCCCGCAAGTGATAAATCATAATAAGCCCCTACAGGAAGTCTCATTTAGGGGAATGGGGTCCTGATACGCAAAACGACCAGTCGGGTCGTTACAGCTAAAGCCCCGCCATAGCCTCGTCATTACTTCGTCGAGGTTAGACTCGACACTTACTCAGTACATGGGGTCGGTCGTACTGATACTACACTCTGCACTCTTTTGTGCAGATCCAGGTACCGGTTAGCAGTAGAGATATTTAGAGGGGTTATTCATTTATTCGGAGACACGAGGTATATCTGTCGGCGTTTGCAGATCCCGAGAGTCTTCTCCTATTTTCATAAACGCTGTTTTATTATATTAAGAACAATTACATTATTTCTTTCAGCCAAATATTTATAGTATTCTTTAGTAGTTCGTGAATTGTGATACCAGACTCTGGGGTAGTTTTTGGATTTATCTATATAATTAGTTCGTGACTTGGTATAGTTAATTGTTTATTTTTTTTATTGTGAATTATTCACTTAAAGACATTATATTAAGTATTAATTTAAAATTATTTTATCCTGTTTAAATGGTTAATTAAAGGAAATAGTTAAGCGAACTCTAACATTGGCTTGACTAGCAAGTGTGGTGTTGGGCGCCATCATGATCCCTAAGGTTGGGAATTTGGGCCGTGACATATAATTGCAGGAAAGAAATGTGGTTGATATTGTGTTTAGTGTTCCATTAGTCATCATGTTATTTTCTAATGAAAAGTTTGTATTTTATTTCATAAATGAAGTAATAAAATAGCTGATGAACTGTAGTGTCTGTAGGATAGGAGTACATAACTTTGATAAGTAGTTCACTATTTTAGTTGCTTAAATTACTATCATCAATACAACGCCCCGAAGTGATTATATTATCCAAAAGCACTTTTATGTCAGTCAAATTGGAGGTGGAAAAAGTTAAAGCATGGTCTTCTCCCTCAGCTCCTCTTTGCGAGATTAAATACAATTAATCATTCAAATAAATAGAAAATAAAGGAAGAAAAAAAAGAACTTATGGAAAAAGAGCATTTTTTGGGAAACTACAAAAGAAACTAGTTAATATGGCCATAACATAAAAAAGATAAAATCTCGCTAGTACGTACTTTGACGAAATTATTGCCAGACTTTGTATTTTAGCACCACTAAGTAAATTCCTTACATCTGAAATTCTCTTAGGAACACACACCCAATTAATCCACAATGAAGATTCTTCTATAATATGTATAAAACGTGGATGTCTAGGGAATAACCTTTATTAATGTCCAACCTTTTCAACTCCTTCCACTTCGAATCAAACACAGGGTAATCCAAATGCAACCACGAGTGAAGATGATCAACAAAATCAATGAAAAACTGTCACCTATGCTAAGAACAATAATTATACCAAAATTAAAGATAACCAATCACCCCAAACCATGTTCAAAAGCCAAAACCATCCAAATCACCCCAATACCATCATCAAAGACACAATGGACCCACACGACCCCCATGACACTAAAAAATCAACCAATAATATCAACCTACAAAATCCATTCAACCTACCAAAGCAAAACCCTATACTGGACCCACCCCATACAAAAGCCAAAACCACCCAAAACCACCCAATACCGCATATAACACAATCAAGCAACCCTAACCCAAGCCCCTCCAAATCATCATCATCACACACACAATTCCCAACACCCACGCCCTCTGATAAACTAGGAGAAGCCAATCATCACTTCAAGTCACCACCCCTATTCGTAAAGCAATGTCCAAATGCATACCTCCAAAATAAAACAACAAAAAACAACCAAAACTAGACAACCATTATGAGCCTACTACCTTAAGTCCGGCTAAAAACATGCATATGCATGAACAATACACACTAAATACAAAAAAAATCAGTGAAACAATGATATCTATGCAAACAAATACAAACTCTACCATATCTCTCATGCCTAAAAACGCCAAAATCATATCTCACACTCCACTGCCTCACCATCATCACTACCTAAGAATCCCCACCCAATACTTCTTCCACTGATCCTACATCACCAAAATCACACGGTAAACCACTGTATGTAACTTACACAAGTTCATAAACCAAACAATGGTCTACCCTCTCAATCAACCACTGAAACTACACACATTGCATCCCCAAAGAATCCATCAAATACCCCCCTAACAAACTTTAACACCACCTCAACTCAATTCTCCAACTTGACTGCCAAGCCCTCTCCAAACTCTCTCAATGTATCGAACACAAAACCACAGGAATCACCACCACCAACAAAGACACAAGAGACATATAAACAATGTTCACATCAACCACTACCACCACCTTCCCCCACCTCACATAATCATCCACCACCAACCTATCCATGCACAATAGTGGACTCCATTCCCACCAATCTGTCCACTCATGAACCAACCACCACCTCTCCCACCACTGTAAATGCCATCCCCACACCATCAACCATTAATAGACCGACAACTACTACAAAATCATATCACGCTGCTATTGGAAACTTCAGAGGAGATATCTTTCTCAATGCAGGAGGGAGTCCCAAACCAAACACAACAAGATCAAGTCTTGAACCCAATCCATCAACAAGATATCACTCTTTGACAAATGCAGGAAATTATCAACCAATATCAACAATGGCAAGACCAAGCACCTCACCTCCCTCCCTATTGGAATACACCCCCACAAAACAGTTACTTGCCATGGTCTACTCCTCTTCATCAACCAGTGATGCCCCACCAACCTCCAATATCAGCACCAATGCAACCAATGCAATAACATGCAATCATCAACCACAATTCTAACTCTCCACCACATTCGCCACACCAGGAAAATCATCATCAAGTAGAAAAAGACAACGACCTACCAGAGACCTTCATGGAATCCATGATCCTGAACGATTTTCTGATGATCTCCATGTAAGGAAATATAGAAAAAAAGTACCTAATTTTCATCCATCCAAACCTCCAGAAAACTTCATTGAAGATACACCTAGACCCCTTCTCATTAGAAGAGAGAGATATGTCATGCTCATGATCCCAACCCTAAAAGACAACTTACTACCAGCAGCCCTTTACAATCCCTTTCACTTGCTAATGCACTTGGAATTATCACTGGCTCCGGAAGAGAGAATCCCACAACATGAAGGTTTAATAAAGATAATGTTATGAAATTGTCGGGGAGCTCACAATCAAGAATTCCGCCGGAATCTCAGGTTTTTGCTCACATGGAACAAACCCTCTATCCTTTGCCTCACAGAAACAAGAATGGCTAATCACACTGACCTACTCGTGGATTTCAGCTACACAGGCTTAATCTAAGTTGCAGCCTAGGGTAAATTAGGTGGAATAGTACTTCTTTGGCACGCCATGAATTGGTTGTCAATCCTGTAGCAGTCTCAAGTCAAGAGATACACGCCTCTGTCCAGGTAAATAAATCACCTTCATGGTTACTATCCTTGGTTTATACTATAAATAATTTTACTAATAGGAAAATACTATGGAACAACCTACAAACAGTGCATGAACACTATAACTGTGCATGGCTTCTATGTGGTGACTTCAACGAGGTCTCCACCTCTAAAGAAAAATTTGGTGGAGCACCTATTAATTTTAAAAAAAAACTCCATATTCAATAAATGCCTTAGTAATATTAAAATGATTGATTTAGGATTCTCAGGGCCTAGATTCACGTGAACCAATAAACCTAATTTTAACCACAAAAAAAATCATCCAAACACTATTATCATGGAAAGATTGGATAAATTCTATGGTAACACTAAAGGGCTAGAATTATTCCAACACTCAACTGCCAAGAACCTAACACGTACACACTCCGTTCACTGCCCTCTGATCCTAAATTTAACCAAACCCTACTCCAACCTTCAAATTTGAAACAATGTGGCTACAAAACCCGAAATCCAACATGTTGTAGCAAACACTTGGCTAGACGAACATGACTATTCTAAGGGCCTAAAAACTTCATTGACCTAGCTAAATAGTAACATACATACTTTTGGGAATATCTTTTACAAAAGAAAAGATTCTAATTGCTCGTTTGCAAGGACTACAAAATATGCAACCAGGAAACGAAAATTCTTTCCATTATAATCTTCAGAATCAACTAATTACCGATTTTAATAACTTACTTCGTATAGAGGAAGAATACTGGAAATTAACATATCGCGTCCAATAGCTAAATGATGGAGATGTCAATACATCCCACTTCCATCTCTCCACAATAATAAGACGTAGACAAAGTAGAATCCTAAGTCTCCATGATTCACTAGGAAATTGGACCTTTGACATCCAAAGTATTCGTGATATAATCCTTAACTATTACCAAAACTTTTTTACTACTCAATTGACACAATGCCAAAATGAATTTATACCTACCTTCTTAAATTCACTCATAAATGATGACATCCAAGCACTACAAAGACCCCTAACTACTTTAGAGATCACAAATTCAATTAACTCATTCAAACCTTTTAAAGACCCTGGGCCAGATGGACTGCACCCCATTTTCTTCCAAAAGTTTTGGTCGAAAACAAAGCAAGCAAGTGTGGGTAATCCACACCTGCCAACAAGCTTTTCATACATTCAATATCCCTCTAAATTAATAAAACAAATATCATCCTAATCCCTAAGACTAACTTTCCAAAATTCATACACCAATATAGACCAATTGGCTTATGCAATATCATATACAAGATCATAACAAAAATTATTGTTAATAGAATTAAACTTCTACTTACCAAATTAATCAATCCAACTCAAAGAAGCTTCCAAAAAGTCCGTAAGGCACCTGGCAATATTATCCTTGTACAAGAAATACACTCCTTTAAAAAATAACAAGGAAAAAAAGGGTATATGATGATAAAAATAGACCTCAAAAAATTTCGACCTATTAGAATGGTCCTTCATTCATTTTCCCCTACAACACTTACGCTTTTTGCTACCTTTAATTAACCTCATAATATCTTGTGTTACAACTTCATCCATATCCATAATCATCAATGGCACACCTATTTCCTTCTTCCAACTCTCTCGAGGTATAAGACAAGGAGACACGCTATCACCATACCTATTCATTATATGTATGGAATCATTATCCCGCATTATTGAACATAACGTAGACATTTGCCGATGGACCCCCAAACACCTAAATAAAAATGCTCAACTACTTTCACACCTCATGTTTGCAGACGACCTCATCCTACTAGCACAAGCAATCACTTATAGTACTATTATATAAGTGCAAAATTTGGACAAAGAATCAACTTCCAGAAATTAAAGCTCCTTTTCTCAGTAAATGTAAACCCTTCACTTAGCCAAGCCATATCAAATTTCTTAAATATACCCGTTACCACAAACATAAGAAAATACTTAGGAGTACCAACCACACATACCCATCCTAAAACATCTTATTACCAATACATTATTGATCGAGTTACCTCAAAACTATCTGGATGGAGATCAAAATTCCTCACCTTAGCGGGAAGGAAAACCCTTATCAAATCAGTTGTAAACATAATTCCCACATATGCAATGTAAATTAATCTGCTACAACCCAAACGGATACACAAACTAGAACAAATTCAACGCAACTTCCTATGGGGATCAACTGATCAAAAATGTAAATTGCATTTAATGAACAGGGACAAGATCACCCCACCAAACTCAGAAGGGGGCTTGGGAATACAAAAACTATCCTAAAAAAATAAAGCCATGCTAACAAAGCTTCTTTGGCGTTACACACATTCCAATAACTCTCCTTGGACAAACATTTTATCAGCAAAATATGACCATCCACAAGAATATTCCAAAAACTTTTTATATAAACAAAAAACTCTCCCTAACGACTCCTACATTTGGAAAAGCATGATCAAAAACATCAATGATTGTCGCTCAGGAACCAGTTAGAACATAACCAATGGTAAAAACATAAATCTTTGGTCTGACCACTCGATTGCAAATAACTTATGTAACGACCCGGCCTGTAGTTACGTAGAACTTGAATTTTTTGTTGTTGTTATTGACTTGTCATAGGTTGGTTATTCTATTTTTGATGTGTTAGAGTCGATAGGCTTGAAATCGAATGGTTGTAGTGAGAGTTCAGTCATGTAGCCTTTAAAGATAGTCTTATAATGGAAAAAGTAAACTGAGAGTTGACTTATTCGGAATCGACCTCGGAATGCAGATTTTATGGCTCGGATAGCTTCGTTAGGTGATTTGGGACTTAGGAGTGTGTTCGGAATATTTTTGTGATGGCCGGTGTAGAATTAGGCTTGAATTGGCGAAAGTTAGTTTTTGGCGATTTCCGGTTGGCAGTGGAAAATAGACCATCAGGGTCGGAATGGAATTCTGACAGTTGGAACAGGTTCGTAATGTCATTTTGGATATCTCTGCAAAACTTCAGGTCAATCGGAGTTGTTTTGGGTAGTTTCGACATCGTTGGTGGAATTTAGAAAATTCAAAGTTCATAGGCTTGAATTCGATGTGTTTTTGGGGTTTGATGTTATGTTTGATTTTTTGGAGGCTCGACTAATTTGAAAGATCATATATGATGCGCTGGTATGGTTGGTTGGGGTCCCGAGGGGCTCGGGATGGTTTCAGATGGTTGACGGGGAGTTTGGAATGGTTTTGTCACTGCTGATGTTGATGTTGCTGGTGTTTTCGCACCTGCGGATAGGGAGCCGCAGATGCGGTTCCACAGGAGCGGACGTGGCACCGCAGGTGCGGAACTTTGGCTAAGTGAGAGGATTCCGCAGGTGCGAGTTAATTGTCGCACCTGCGAGGCCACAGGTGCGGGAGGTCGATTGCAGGTGCGGGATTTGAGGACCTTGGGGTTTTCTGCAGGTGCGCACCTTGGGTTTTTCTGCAGGTGCGAGTAAGTGGTCGCATGTGTGGAACCACTGTTCAGAGAGTATAAAAACATGTCTTCGCGAATTTTAGCCATTTTTCTCAATGTTTCATCCGGGTTTGAAGCTTTTGGAAGGGTTTTGAAGAGGGGATTTGATAGTTCTTCAGTGAGGTAAGGTTTTTGGACTCTAAACTCATTTATATGTGATTAAAGGTCGGATTTATGGTGGAAAATTAGGGAAAAATCAGTGCAAATTGGGTAATTAGGGCTTGGGATTAAGAGTCTTTAAAATGAGGATTTGAGGGGTCATTTGGACTCCGAATTTAGTGTTCTTTATATGTACGGACTCGTGAGATGATGAAGAACAGTTTGGTATAAAAATTTCTGAGTTTCAGGGCGTGATCCCGGGGGTCAGGTTTGACCAATTTCGGTATTTTTGAGTATTTTTGATACATTTTGATTGGGATTAGTTCCTTAGCATATTATAATGATATACCTCTGATTGTTGGTAGATTTGGAGCACTCGGAGGCTGAATTTGGAGGCAAGGGCACTGTGCAGTAGTATATTAGCCGATTTTGAGGTAAGTAACGCTTCCAAACTTGGAACTGAGGGTTCGAAACCCCAAACTATCTGATATTTGATGCTAACTAAGGTGACGCATTTGCCAAGTGACGGGCATGCGGGGGTACACCGAATAGTTGTAGCCTGGCTCATCCCATGGTACTGTCTAATGGTCATCTCAGGTTGATATTTGTACTGTGAAGGTGGTAATTTCCTTGAACGAAATAGAAATCATGCTAAGTATAAATGTTAAGGCTTCACGCCGATATGTTCAGACCGGAATGGTCGATTATTGTTGTCTCTATTTATGATTATTGTTTCATGTACTCAGTCCTGTTATAGTATATGTTTCATGCCTCAATCTCGTAAGTTGCTAGTTTATTCTATATTATCATTGGTTTGGGATGATTTTCATATGTTAGAGCATTGTGAGTGAGACTGGAAGGTACTGACTGAGTGAGGCTTGGAACCTGGTTTTGAGACAGTTATGAGGTCTGACTGCACACCGCAGCGATCCTGGAATCATGCCTTCATTGGCTTGATATAGCGCTTGGGCTGAAAGGAGCCCCTTCAGAGTCTTTACATCCCCAGTGAGCGCACAAATATTGAGGGATGGATTTCACTGGACATGGATCTTGTCCGAGTATTATGTTCCAGAGATGGACCTTCTCCGTGGGTCTTATGTTCCGGAGATGGATTTTCTCCGTGGGTCTTATGTTCCGGAGATGGATTTCCTCCGTGGGTATTATGTTCCGGAGATGGATCTTCTACGTGGTATCTGGATCGGCCTTTTTCCTCAGTACTAGGTGACTATGTCACTCGTGCTTATGTAATATATGGGATGGACTTTCCCTGGGCTGGAAGACCGTATTCTAGTACTGAGTGGACCACCTTATGAGAGTTTGATTACTGAGTAAGCCTCATTCTTGATTCTAAATGAATTCATGCTAGTATGCAGGGCTACAGACACAAATTGATGCTTCTTGTTTATTTTATGATATATTACTGTCATGTCCAAGTTATATACTATTGTTCGAATTATCGGAGGTTTAGTCCATCACTACCTCTCAGCCCGTAGTTTGGTTTCGTTACTACTGAGTTGGTTTACTCACGTTACCCCCTGCACCTTGTGTGCAGATCCAGTTACAGCGGGATTCAGCTCTGGTTAGTGAGTAGCAGCGGTTTTCATCAGAGTTGACGAGGTAGAAGTTGGCGACCGTGATCTCGACTTCTCTTCCTTTCTTCCGTCGTATTTATTTTCAGACTATGTTGGTCATTTCTTCTTGGTTGTATTAAGTATTAGCAGCTCATGACTGTGTGACACTGGATCCGGGGTTTGTAGGATTTGGGTTTTTTGAATTTCATAAACTGGTTTCCAAATTTTGATTTATTATTATTTTTATCCATAGACTTATTAAGAAGGATATTTTATTGGTAATTGCATTTAGTTAGATAAAATGGGTGGCTTGCCCTGTTCCACGACAGGCGCCATCACGACTCCGAAAATGGTTCGTGACAAGTTGGTATCAGAGCGGTAGGTTAAATAGATCTCACCAGTCATGAGCATGTTTAGTAGAGTCTTGCGGATCGGTACGGAGACGTCTGCACTTATCTTCGAGAGGCTGCAGAACCTTTAGGAAAAATCTCACATTCTCGAACTCTTGTCGTGTGAATCCATTGATTCAACCTGAAGCATAATTCTTTGAACATGTATTCAACGCGCACATGAGCGCTCGGTATCAGTCGTGCACCGATGGCTTGTGACTTCCATGAATGGGATGTGATTTTAGCATGTTTGGGGCCAGTCTGGAAGACTTGAGGCCGGATTTTTGTCTGTGGCTTGAGTGCCGAGATTTCATTTGTGTAAGCACATGTATGGGGACTTATATGTCCGTTCGTGTTCTTATTAACGAGACTTGGTGACTAGATGACCACGTGGTGAGTTTGATTGATAGTTAGATGTGCTCAGGTTGGTTGGTTGTGACAAGAATGGATTAGCGGGAAATGTAGCAAGAACCATTAAGTATTTGACGTCTATATTGAATTAGAATATGGCTTCGAGTTGTGAGTGTATTGAAGGACCTCTCGTGTGGTTTAGTAGTGGAGTGAAGCAGATTTTTCTGTTGTGTTATGAGTTCCTGGTGATGTCTTTTGGGTTGACCAATGCCCCAGCAGCATTCATGTATTTGATTGACGGTGTATTTAGCCGTGTTATAACTCCTTTTTTATTGTATTTATTGATGGCATCCTGTCGTACTCTCATAGCCAGGGATAGCATACTCGGCATTTGATGATTGTATTACAACGATATAGGGGGAGAAGCTTTGTGCGAAGTTCTCCAAGTGTGAATTGTTGGCTTAGTTTAGTCACATTCTAGGGACACGTGGTGTCCAGCGAAGGTATCTATGTGGTTAGACGAGTGTGAGTGGAGCTTCCAGAAGCTCAAGAATTCCTGGACCACAGCTCCAGTGTTAGTATTTCCATCAGCTTCAGGTTCTTATACCGCTTATGGGATGTCTCGAGGGCAGGCAGTGGTTGTGTTCTACTGTAGTAAGGTATAGTGATTGTGTGATAGCTATGATATTCGGAGTGTATAGAGAGATAACATTTTGAGATTTAGCAGGTAGGGGTATCTCCTACGGGTTGTCCTGAGGTGTGACCTTTATGTTTATCTATAGTAAGTTCTCTCTATCAGTAAATGATGCATGTTTCAATTTGAGTTTAGATCGCCTGTGTGAGTTGGCATGACCATCACAATGGTGGATGCGAGATTGGCAATTGATTTGAGTGTTAGGTGGTTTGGGTCATATAAGCTTATGGGGGATTTAGTTGAATCCCACCACAGCATGGTGGCAGTGATAATGTGTGGGCATAGTCTTGTTTGTCTTGATCCTTGGCTTTGAGCCAAGTGGGGGAGTTCGTTATTGATAAGTTGATTACACGATTATGTGTCGTATTGGTTTCAGTTCGAGGTATATTGGTGAATCAGTTATGACCTGCAGAGGTGGAGTCTGGGAATGACTCGAGTAATGGAAATTTCTTCTATAAAAGTTGTAATGTACTTTACGGATGGTGGAATTCATTGTATGATGAAGTTGTACTGGTAAGTGTAGAATGTGCAGTGTATGAGCGTGCTTGTTGCTTCAAAGGTATGGATTACCTTCCTAGTATGTGGATTGCAAGCGGGGTCAGGTCGTTCTATTTACTTGGTTAGTGTAATTGAAATTTCGTAGAGTAAATGGTGTTCGAGAATGGTTCAGACGGATTCAAGGTTATATGTAGCGATCGAGGATCTACAAGGTGTGAGAAGGGCTAGAACTGAGATTACGGGAAAGGTGTCAAGGCTTGTGGTGTATTTGCATTATCATGGATTCTATCCACCAGTATCAGGAAAGTGAAGGTAATGACTTTAAATTCGTAGGAAGTCTCTTCAGGGTAAGTATTTCTAATGTGGTGCATTTGGGGATACTTGAGGGAGTATTCAGCGGCCTATGAGCATTAGACGGTATATTTTTATGCTTGGGTTTCATGCGGTGAGTCGGGATTGAGAATTGCGGTATTATGGCAAGAAGAAGTATCAATTCGAAGGTAAGTCAGAACGAACTTGAATGAATATGACAGCTTGGTAGTAGGTTGGATCGGGATAATAAAGGATATGGTTAGTTCTTTGGGTGTCTATAAGGTACTGAGTTGTTACAGGTGATTATTAGCAATTCTCTTGGAATTCGGTGGCATGCGTAGCTTGGTTGAGTTAGAAGGATTCAGTCCTGACAGTTCGGTGTTGTACAAGTGTGATTCGGGAGTTCTTGATGGTTTCTACCACGGTTGGAGATGTATATTTCTACGGGCGTGAGGGCCAGGTGATGTATAGTGATTTTGTTTCTAGATGGGATCGAATGGAAAGTTCTTGGCTAGTTGGGTACATAGTTGTTATGGCTAGGAAGGGAGCATGAAGTCCTCATATTTATCATAGGATCGCATGGCGTATGCGGTATTTTGTGTATGGTGGAGAGTGGCATATGTGAGGTCACGATTCAGTTCTGGAAGGAAGGTCAGAACTGGCAGCTTAAGATGATTAGGTAAAGGATACCACTATTGGGTGGCTGGATGAGAGTATACATTCATAAAGGGTAATGGGTTCAAGGAAATGTGTTTGAATAAGGGTGCTTCATTGGTGTTACGACGCTCTTTTGTTGGATCGACTGCTGATATTCAAGGTATCTTGGTGACACAGAGGAATTATGGGGGTATCCCTCGTGGAATGATTGAGCATCATGGATGTGTTATATATTTGAGTGGTGGAATTAGGGTCAGATATGGTAATTGGTGCGCCTCCTGGATTTTGAGACTGGGAGTTTTCGTGAATAGATTATTTTTGTAGTTTTGAACTACGAGGATACAAGCAAAGCTAGTCAGGTGTTAGTATATGTCATGATTCAGTCATTATGAATGTTCGGAGAGTTATCTACCTGTTGTGGGTGACCAGAGTTGACTTAGAGTTATTGGTAGGCCGGTATGGGTGTGTGGTATGCACCGAGTCGGAATTGTTGACTCCGAAATACTATTGTTGAGGGATGTACCATTCGATTGTCATTGAGCTTATTCGTGTCTTGGAGTGATCTATGAGTTACCTTTCGTTGTTCGAGGAATTGTGATCGTTGGTTATATATGTGCATATGATGTAGTCCTATCGGGGTTGTATAGCGAGATTTGAGTAAGGTAAGTAATTGGGTGTTGCAGGATTGAGACGTGTTGGTTATGTTCTTTCTGGTTCGGGTGGCACGGTATCGTTCGATTTCCTGTGATTATGGTAATGCACTTTGAGTAATTGATGTCGAATTTCGCATGGTTATTGATTTTGAGCAAGGTAGTTTGGAGTGTGTCATGGGATCCAGTGGTTGGATGGGATCACGCTTTGCAGCTCGGTTAGGTAAAGGTATGATCTTTGGTGTCGGATTTGTGTGATATGGTTTCACGATGTGTATCAGACTTTTAGTACGATGTGGTAATGGTAAGTATTAGTGGCAGGATAGCCCTCTCGTGCGAGTCTTCTTTATTTAATGAATTGAACTCTTGGTATATGGTTATTGAGTGCACAAGTTGCACAAGTTATGGCTCTGGATGGTATTGATACTGATCGGGCAAATGGTTACTGGGTTATACGTGTTTCTTTCATCATCGGAAGTATATGGAAGTGTTAGAACGAGGCATGGTTTGATAAGAGGGTATGTACAGGTATTGGGTTGTTTGAACAGCTATTGTGGTAAGGAGTTATGGCTATGAGTGGTTGAGCCACGCGGTATATTATGTGATTTCATCTTGGGTTACGGATATGGTTTGATACAACGTGTTTAGACTATTTCAGCTTATAGTCGTGGAAATTTGAACTTGTAAATTATTTCAGAAGTGGAAACTTGGTTTTAAGGTTATGGGTCAGGATTTGATAATGAAATTTCAGTTATGTTGTGTTATCGGACGTAGATGGGGTACGGTGACATGGGATCACCTCCGAATATGTGCATGGAAGGTTACACAACAATTTTTGGTGGTGTTGGAGCAGCTCTAGGCACGTTCGAGGACGAACGTATGTTTAAATGGGGAGAATGTAATGACCCAGTCTGTCGTTACGTATAACTTGCATTTTTATTGTTGTTATTGACTTGTCATAGGTTGGTTATTCTATTATTGATGTGTTAGAGTTGATAGGCTTGAAATCGAATGGTTGTAGTGAGAGTTCAGTGATGTAGCCTTTAAAGATAGCCTTATAATGGGAAAAGGGAAAAGTCAATTGAGAGTTGACTTATTGGGAAACGACCTCGAAATGCAGATTTTATGGCTCGGATAGCTTTGTTAGATGATTTGGGACTTAGGAGTGTATTTGGAATATTTTTGTGATGGCCAGTGTAGAATTAGGCTTGAATCGGCGAAGGTTAGTTTTTGGCGATTTCCGGTTGGCAGTGGAAAATAGACCATTAGGGTCGGAATGGAATTCCGACAGTTGGAACAGGTTCGTAATGTCATTTTGGATATGTCTGCAAAATTTCAGGTCAATCGGAGTTGTTTTGGGTAGTTTCGACATCATTGGTGGAATTTAGAAAATTCAAAGTTCATAGGCTTGAATTCGATGTGTTTTTAGGGTTTTGATGTTATGTTTGATGTTTCGGAGGCTCGACTAAGTTTGAATGATCATATATGATGCGCTGTTATGTTTGGTTGGGGTCCCGAGGGGCTCGGGATGGTTTCGTATGGTTAACGGGGAGTTTGGAATGATTTTGTCACTGCTGATGTTGTTGTTGCTGGTGTTTTCGCACCTGCGGATAGGGAGCCGCAGGTGCAGTTCCGCAGGAGCGAACGTGGCACCACAGGTGCGGAAGTTTTGCTAAGTGAGAGGATTCCGCAGGTGCGAGTTAATTGTTGCACCTGCGAGGACGCATGTGCGGAAGGTCGATCGCAGGTGCGGGATTTGAGGACCTTGGGGTTTTCCGTAGGTGCGCACCTGGGATCCGTAGGTGCGCACCTGGGATCCGCAGGTGCGAGTAACTGGTCGCAGGTTTCATCCGGGTTTGAAGCTTTTGGAAGGGTTTTGAAGAGGGGATTCGATAGTTCTTCATTGAGGTAAGATTTTTGGACTCTAAACTCGTTTATATGTGATTAAAGGTCAGATTTATGGTGGAAAATTAGGGAAAATTAGTGCAAATTTGGTAATTAGGGCTTGGGATTAAGAGTCTTTAAAATGGGGATTTGAGGGGTCATTTGGACTCCGAATTTAGTGTTCTTTATATGTACGGACTCGTGAGATAATGAAAAACAGTTTGGCATAAATATTTTTGAGTTTCGGGACGTGGGCCCGGGAGTTTGGTTTGCCCAATTTTGGGATTTTTGAGTATTTTTGATACATTTCGATTGGGATTAGTTCCTTAGCATATTATAATGATATACCTCTGATTGTTGGTAGATTTGGAGCACCTGGAGGCCGAATTTAGAGGCAAGGGCACTGTGGAGTAGTATATTAGCCGGTTTTGAGGTAAGTAACGCTTCCAAACTTGGAACTGAGGGTTCGAAACCCCAAACTATCTGATATTTGATGTTAATTAAGGTGACACACTTGCCAAGTGACGGGCATGCGGGCGTACACCGAATAGTTGTAGCGTGGCTCATCCCATGGTACTGTCAAATGGTCATCTCAGGTTGATATTTGTACTGTGAAGGTGGTAATTACCTTGAACGAAATAGAAATCATGCTAAGTATAAATGTTAAGGCTTCACGCCGATATGTTCAGACTGAAACGGTCGATTATTGCTGTCTCTATTTATGATTATTGTTTCATGTACTTAGTCCTGTTATAGTATATGTTTCATGCCTCAGTTATGTTCCAGAGATGGATCTTCTCCGTGGGTCTTATGTTCCGAAGATGGATTTTCTCCATGGGTCTTATGTTCTGGAGATGGATTTCCTCCGTGGGTATTATGTTCCGGAGATGGATCTTCTCCGTGGGTCTTATGTGCCGAAGATGGATTTTCTCCATGGGTCTTATGTTCTGGAGATGGATTTCCTCCGTGGGTATTATGTTCCGGAGATGGATCTTCTCCGTGGGTCTTATGTGCCGAAGATGGATTTTCTCCATGGGTCTTATGTTCTGGAGATGGATTTCCTCCGTGGGTATTATGTTCCGGAGATGGATCTTCTCCGTGGGTCTTATGTGCCGAAGATGGATTTTCTCCATGGGTCTTATGTTCTGGAGATGGATTTCCTCCGTGGGTATTATGTTCCGGAGATGGATCTTCTCCGTGGTAGCTGGATCGGCCTTTTTCCTCAGTATTAGGTGACTGTGTCACTCGTGTTTATGTAATATCTGGGTTGGACTTTCCATGGGCTAGAAGGCTGTATTCTATTACTGAGTGGACCACCTTATGAGAGTTTGATTATTTATTACGCCTCATTCTTGATTCTAAATGAATTCATGCTAGTATGCAGGGCTACAGACACAAATTGATGCTTCTTGTTTATGTTCTGATATATTACTATCATGTCCAAGTTATATACTGTTGTTCGAATTATCGGAGGTTTAGTCCGTCACTACCTCTCAATCCGTAGTTTGGTTTTGTTACTACTGAGTTGGAGTACTCACGTTACCCTCTGCACCTTGTTTGCAGATCCAGATACAACGGGATTCAGCTCTGGTCAGTGAGTAGCAGCGGTTTTCATTAGAGTTGACGAGGTAGCAGTTGGCGACCGTGATCTCGTCTTCTCTTCCTTTCTTCTGTCGTATTTATTTTCAGACTATGTTGGTCATTTCTTCTTGGTTGTATTAAGTATTAGTAGCTCATGACTGTGTTACACTGGATTCGGGGTTTGTAGGATTTGGGTTTTGAATTTCATAAACTGGTTTCCAAATTTTGATTTATTTTTATTTTTATCCATAGACTTGTTAAGAAGGATATTTTATTGGTAATTGCATTTAGTTAGATAAAATGGGTGGCTTGCCTGGTTCCACTACATGCGACATCACGACTCCGGAATGGGTCGTGACAACTTATCTCTTAGACACTTAATTCATGGACCTATTCCTAAACACGAATTACATAAACCAGTGGCACATCTCATCTCACACTCAACCTGGGACACCTCTAACCTCTCCTTTCCATTACCCTTACAAATCATATCCTTCATACAAAATACCCCCATCCTTACAACCCAACAAGGAGAAGATACATCCTATTGGCACACTCAAATGATGGATAATTTACCACTTTCTCAGCCTACCTACATATACTACACTAAGACTATCACTGTAAAATAAAATTTCCTAATAATTGGATCTAGAAACTAACCACACTACCAAAAATAAAGTATTTTTTATGGCTTCTTGCACATGAGAAACTCCCAACCAAATCACTTTTATACCATTAGAAAATCACTAACAACCCCTATTGTCCGAATTGTATTAATACCCGGGAACATCCCACACATTTTTCTATTGCAAACCAGCAAACGCATTGTGGCGCCACCTCCATATAAAAATACCTACGACCAATCTCATGCACTGGTTACACAAGTTATGCACCTCACATACACAAATCCAAAATAAAGTCCAGCACTTCTATATCATCCTTCATCCTAACACCTATTTTCTTGTGGCAACTTTGGCTAAACCACAATAATAACAAATTCAAAAAAAAACCACCTAATAGACCCCACCACAATCATCTCACTAGCATCCCAAGTAAATTATTTAACAAATATCCCTAACGATAAAACTAAGGTTAAGAGAGAAATTACCCCTTAGGCTAAACCACAAACATCACACTATAAACTCAACATTGACGGGGCTTATGACCCAACAAATCATCATGGAGGAGCAGGAGGAGTTTTTCGTGACTCCACAGGGATATGGATTTACAGCTTTGCAACACACTTACCAAGTACAAATGTCCTACAAGCTGAACTACTGGCACTTTACCATGGGCTGCCTATTGCAATTAATCGAAGCCTTCGTCCATTAATTGTTGAAACAGACTCACAGGTATTACTCCAAATACTTCAAGTTGGCAGTCCAAGATACTTACAACTCATATCATCTAGCAGGTCAATTATCCAGGAACTCAACAGCAATGAGAGAAAGCAATGGAGTAGCGGATGCACTGGCAAAATTTGAAAAATCAAACACAAGATCACCCTCACATCCAATCTTGTATTTTGAAGAACCCCCCCCCCCCAACCTCACCCCACCCTCATGCAACTACATTTTGATGTAATTAACACTAGCAACCTCCTTTAATCATCTCTTGTATTTTCGTACCTAATTATCAACAAAATCTTCCTTTAGCAAAAAAAAACATTTTCTTCACAGCTTATTGTTTCTTTCGACCTCAAATATTGTGTGCACGTCTACTGTTTGGTGAAAATTGGTAGACTCCGATGGCCACGAGCCACCGACCTTGCGATTTCAACAGTGGCGGGTCCACTAGGTAATTTGGGGACATGCACCCATCATCCCTGGCTAAGACCACTAATATTTAGTTCATATTTTTTAGTTAACTAATTTCACTGCACGTACGTTACACGCGTATGTCGAATTATGAGTATACAATTCTGTAAGTAATATTAATAGTATTAAAATAATAATTATAGTAAATATTATACATAAAAAAAATTATAATTTTTTTCATGAATGATCAACATGAATTGTTGTGTGATGACCTATTTTATCAAGGTCAAATTGAGTAGATATTGTGTGAACTTATGAAGATGCATAAGATTTTTGGATCAATACCATGAAACTATATTCCTTACATCTTGAGTACTTGGTGACAATAACATTATTATGTCATAGTGATCAAGTGTACCAAAGATCGAATCAGTAGTAATGAAATATTTTTTGGTGTCTATGTTAAAGATGAGGAAAATCATAATTATGTCAAAAAAATTCATAAAGCGTGAGTGAATATATAGCTCTAACTTAAAAAAAATACTCACCTATTTGAAGCCCACTTCCATGGTTGTCTTGTTAAAATTCTTAATCTCCTTCTGATTATCGGCTTCTAATAAAAAATTGACAATATTTTCAGAACCTTCCTCCATATTTGACTTGTTAATACTAACTTTTTGTGACGTATACAATGTTTATGTTTATGTATCTTATTTTATTTTATTTTGTAACAATTTCTACATATTTATATTTAGCATAAAAATATCGTAGTTTGACTAATTTTTTTAATGTAAAGTTTATGCTGATAAAATTAAAATTTATATTTAACTGTTTTCTTTTGTTTATATCAATCGACAATCACGTGGATAGACATCTCCTAGATATACATCTCTTTTGTTTTCTCGGGGTAATATGTTAATTATTTTTATCTTTCAAAATAAATAAATTTTGTAACTGAAAAACATTAGATAAAATATTGTCTAACCGAAAGCATACCTGAATGAATAAAAGAAAATAATGAGATAAATATGTTCATACCTGTTCTATTTTCAATCCCGTCCAAAGTAAATAGAGAGTGAAAAGATAAGCAACAATAATTAAGGCTTTATTCTCATTTTAAAAATCTAAACAATAATTCTCTTCTTGTGAAAGGCAGCACTTGTTAGAAACTAAATATAGGAACCTTTAATGAAACTTCATGAATGAAATAGTTGTGATCTTTAGTAAGAGGGTATGAACCTTTGATTTGCGGTTGGAGGGCTTTATTTTTTTAAAATTTTTATAAATAGGGTAATTAGATTATTTATAAAGATATTTCGATAATTTAACCTCTTAGTTTAACAGTTCCCACATTTATTGTGTCTGCTCAGAGGGGAGTTACTAATTAGTCACTAAAACACGAAAATCCAATATGTTGNTTTCTCAACTATAACGGAAAAATAATTCCTAGGTCCTCTATATATAATAAATGATATTCTCTACTAATTACTTTCATGAGGTTATAATGAGATCTAAGAATATATATATATATATATATATATATATTCTTAGATCTCATTATAACCTCATGAAAGTAATTAGTAGAGAATATCATTTATTATATATAGAGGACCTAGGAATTATTTTTCCGTTATAGTTGAGAAACTTCATGAAAACTTAGACAAGTAAGGATCTCTTGTTGCTAAATATACGGTATATTGGAGTTTAATAAAAAATAGAATATTTATTTTTGTTGGGCAATAACATTTTTGTTAATCAACGAATAAAAGTCTAGTAAGCCAAACTGACTGGTCTCAAACTCCTACTTTGTTGATGTGGCTTGATATAATTTGGATTAAAATTAATGGTGCACAGAGGCGGATCTAGGATTTGAAGTTGGCGGGTGCCATAATTTCCTTTGATGTATACATTATAATGACCAATATAAAATTTGTTAGGAACATTTATTCGATTTTTTTGAATTGATTCGAGTCAACCTAATAGGTAATTTTTATTTAAAAATTTAAAAATTACATCTCAGATGTTAAAAAAATGTGATTAGATTTTTAAAATAGGATCATATCTTTAGTATAACAACATAAGTAAAATCAACATTTTCACTGGGAAATTACATCTTTTTTGTATATTAAAAATTAATTTACACAAGTAAGATAACATATTCAAAAAGAGAATTACATCAATCAGAATAAGAAAATTTAAAAAATATTTTTCATAGATAAATTATACCCCATAAGCATAAATTAGATAAACTACAATTTCCCATAAATCAAAATCATAAATCACATATTCTTTAAGCAATGCTTACGAAATTATAGTAAAGTGATTTAAATTATATCTAACAACCATCACACAACACAATTTTTTATGATATAATAAAAAAGATGAAAAAACACTTGATCTCAATCCAAAATTCTCATTAAGACCCAGTTTTTCGGATTTGAAAGAAGAAAATTTAAAAATTTAATTAAGAGGATTGCTTATTTTATATAATTTTAAAGTTTAGGAGTCTCTTTTTTGAGTGTTCTTGCTAGAGATCACATACAAAATAGTACAATAGAGAAAAGAAAAATATAAAAAATAATAAAATAACAAATAGAAATTCGGTGGTAGCCGAAATGGGAAATGACTGGGACAAAAGGAAATAAAAGCCCAAAGAAAAGAAAAAGTCACATAAGGTTCAAGATAAATTCAACTTGAATTTTACACACGAGAAAAACTTTCAAAAAAGTCTACCAGCAATGACACATTTGTCTAGTTTACGGTTGCGGGTGGCAGGATCATATAATTAACCTAATTTAAGAAAATCTCAATATAGGTATATAAAAATTTTATCATTTTACCGGGTGCCATGCCACCCCTTCTTAAAGTGATGGATCCGCCCCTGATGGTGCACCCATACTCTCCAAATCCTGAATGCGCCTCTGAATTTCAAGCTCTAAGAATTTACATTTTCTTCAATATGGGTATGAATAACGTGGCAACCGAGTGTACAATTTTCATTGTCACGACCCAATTTCATTATAGGTCGTGATGGTGCCCAATACTGTTGTTAGGCAAACTAACACTAATTAAAATAGTGGTTTCCTGTTTAAATAGTTTACTAAGTGGATAACACTTTGTCATTTGTTAAAAAAATTTAGAAATTTACAAATGGAACATAATAAACGGAAGTAAATGAGTACAAACCGTAATCATGTAAACAAAACCAAAATCATAAGTCTACTAATGTGTATGCCAAGACCTGGTGTCACAAGTATGTGGGCATTCAAGTAGAATATACAAAAGAATACTAGTCTATTGTCTGGAAAAGAAATAGACAGAAATGAGCAAAAAAAAGACTCCAGCTGCTGCAGAACGGCTTAGAAAGCAGCTCACCGTGAAGTCTCTAAATACAAGTCAAGCATGCGCTCCAGACTGATAACCAGATGCACCTGCCTCAGATCCTGCATATTCAAGTGCAGAAGTATAGCGTGAGTACATAAGCAACATGTACCCAGTAAGTATCTAATCTAACCTCGAAAAAGTAGTGACGAGAGGTCGACTTCGATACTTACTAAGGGTCAAAAACATAATAATACCGAGTTCTAATTAAGCATGGAATATACAATGATAATAAGCTCAACAAGAAGTAAGTAAACAAATTATTTTTCCAAGTAAGAAGCAAAAATCATTTTCTCTCATCTATTCCTTTCACCTTATTTCTCACTATCATTTGAAATAGGAATTCAACTTGGAACCTTACGTTATTGAAATTCTCATCCTCCACTTTAAAACCAATAAGTAGTAAACATAATCAACAACGATACCAACAAAATATGGTGTGTGATGACCCAAAAAGTTTTTCTTGTGTAAATTTAGCAAAAACTGTGTTCCGAGGCCCTGAAAGCCTCCATTAATCTCACCTCAATGTGCGTGCACAACTCGTGCTCGTAGCCGGGAAGCCTTTATGTGGAAATGTGTTAAACAGTAATAAAGTTGACTTTGGTCAAATATTTAATTAAACGGACCTGGACCCATGATTTGACGGTCCCGGAGGAATCGAATTCCGAGGTCCCAAGTCCGAGAAATGAATTTTTAAATAAAATTATTTTCTGAAAATAATAAAGACTTTTGAAAATGAACTTTGATGTGAAATCTGTGTTACCGAGCCCGTACTATGGTTCCGGAGCCCGGAACAGGTTCAATATGTGTTATGTGAGTTATTTGTAAAATTTGATAAGAAACGGACTTGGTTAAACGTGTTTCGGATCAAAAATGGAAAATTTGTTAGTTTATGAAGTTTGAGGAAATTCTATGGATTTTTGAGTTTAATTCATCATTTTTGATGTTATTTTGGTGGTTTAATTACTCGAATAAGTTCGTAGGATGATTTTGAAGGGGTGTGTATATTTGGTTTTGAGCCCCGAGGGCTCGGGTGAGTTTCGGGTAGGTGTCGAGGTGCAAAAGAGTTGGAAAAATCTGGTGTTCTACTGTTTCTGGTGTTCTGTGATTTACCCTCCGCGATCGCGGTGTGATTCACGCGATCGCGATGTTCATATGGCTGGGGGTTGGAAAATTACCCTACGCGAACGCAAGGCCTAGGATGCAATCGAAGAGCCTGGGAGTAGTGCTCTACGCGACCGCGAGAGGCCTCACGCGATCGCATAGCGTTAAAGAGATATGGGGCAGGGTAGCGTGTTGCTCTACGAGAACGCGGTCGCTTGTTCGCGATCGCGATGGTAATTGTCCAGTACTCTCCGCGATCGCAGCCCTCTCTTCGCGATCGCGTAGGCTTATTTCAGCCAGTCATTTTAAAGCCTTAAAAACAGAATGCTATTACAGGATTTTTATATCTTTCACCATTTTCTTCTTCTCCACTCTTCATGGGCGGTTCTTAGGAGATCATTCCACCATAGCTTCATAGGTAAATGCTCTTAACTCTAATTTCTTTCATTTTCCTTCATCAATCACTAGATTCTAGGTCTAAAAACATGAAATCAAAGGTAGAAATTGGGAGTTTTGGGTAGAGTTAGGGCTTTTGAAAATTTTGGAAATTCAACCTCACTTTGGGGTCGGATTTCAAAACAAATTGTATATTCGGGTTCATGGGGGAATGGGTGATCGAGTTTTGGTCCGAACCTCGAGTTTGGACCAAGTGGGTCCGGGGTCGAATTTTGGTATTTTTGGAAGAATTATGGGAAATATATAATTAGGCTTTGGGACTGAGTTATTGATTAATTATTGATGTTATTAAGTCAATTATGTCTAGATATTATCGTTTCGGAGTCGGATTCAAGAGGAAAGGCCGTGATTGAGGCTTGACTTGCATTCTTGGAGCCGAGGTAAGTGTTTGGCCTAACCTTAGCTTGAGGGAATAGGTATAGAGTCTTATTTGCTATGTGTAATTCATGTCCAACGTATAGGTGAGGTGACGGGTACCTATATGTTGTGGTCAAGCATGCCCGTGAGTCGAATTTTGATGAGTTATTTAATGTTCTTTGATATCCTCAGTGCTGTGAATTATTGGGAACCTTGGAAGTGGTACCTTGAGGTTACTTCTTAACGTAGAAAGTTCTTGATTATGTGTTCGGTTGAGGGTTTTACTGTTGATATGATACTTCTGAGTGAGATTGGTTATAATTGAGTCCCTTGCCGGGACAATAGAATTGTGTTGATTATGTCTGTACATTTGAAATGTCGTATTGTTAAACTTTCATATCAACTGTTGTTTTTATATTCATCATGCACGAGGGAACATTCCGTGCCGATGATTATTATTTATGCACGAGGGAACATTCCGTGCCGATGATTATATCATTTATGCACGAGGGAACATTCTGTGCCGATGACTATTATTTATGCACGAGGGAATATTCCGTGCCTATGACTATTATTTATGCACGAGGGAACATTCCGTGCCGATTGATTATTATTTATGCGCGAGGGGACATTCCGTGCCGTGTGATTTTGAGGCTATGCACGAAGGGTCATGCCGTGCCTTCTCCTGTCTATTTTACTTGTTTCGAGTTGTTATTTCCTGCTTTACTTCTACATTCTAGTTAGTACTTGATTCTAATATTTTAGCAATTATTTCCCCTTTTATCCCCAGTATGTTCTTCTCCGTAACTGTATTCTTGTTTATTTTCTGCTATACTATTAAACTGCACAGGTAAAATTTGTTGTCGTGTCCTAGCCTCGTCACTACTTCGTCGAGGTTAGGCTCGACACTTACTCAGTACATGGGGTCGGTTGTACTGATGCTACACCTGCACTTCTTTATGTTGTGCAGATTACGCAGCCGAACCCAGTGGACCTCGTTAGGGGGAGTATCCTTCAGTCTATTCCAGACGACACCGAGGTAGTTCCGCAGGCGTTCGTGGATCTCGGTGTTACTGTCTATCTTTCATTGTGTCATC
This sequence comes from Nicotiana paniculata, assembly GCA_005239505.1. Taxonomy (NCBI): domain Eukaryota; kingdom Viridiplantae; phylum Streptophyta; class Magnoliopsida; order Solanales; family Solanaceae; genus Nicotiana; species Nicotiana paniculata. The sequence goes on along the minus strand of ML339811.1, from coordinate 19,264 downwards.
TATGTGTTTCCAGACAGATATATCATTTTATTTCAAACTGTTGTTTTTAGCCAACTCTTAGACTGGTTCGTGAGGTTATGACTCCATTTCTGGGTTTTGTACTTAAAGGGAATTCTTCATTATTAGCTATTGTTATTTTAGCTTTTGTTAATATTTCCATACTTTATCTCAATTATCTAGTCAGTGTTTGTTATTTTCACTTGCTAATAAATCAATTCGGTTAACACGTTGGCTTGCCTAGCGGGTGCAACGTTAGGCGCCATCACGGCCTGAAGGTGAGATTTCGGATCGTGACATGGTGTAGGCCTAAATCTACCCGGACATAAGCATGAATAGTAGCTACGCACGGACTCTCACCACATCGCATGTGTATCCCCCACAAGTAGACACACATTATGATTTAAGTTCACCTAAGGTGTTAATTTCCCTCTTACAAGGTTAGAAAAGAGACTTACCTCGTCTCAAAGCCCATTTCCCGATTCAAGAACGTGCTCAAACCTCCAATTTTGGAGTCAAACGACTCAAAACTAGTCAAACATTATATAAATTAATCAATTTATGCTCAATTGCTCATATTCCCACTATTAAAGTGATTACCCAACCATAAATGCAAAATTCCTAAAATTCACCCCCGAGCCCACGTGCCCGGGTTCCGAAATTTTTTGAAGAAAGTTGTTACCCATAACCTTAGGAACATAAATATATGATTTTTACTAAGAACCATCACCAATTTCATGGTCAAATCTCATTTTTATCAAAGACCTAGGTTTTCATCTAAACCCTTGATTTTCACTTATTTTTACATGTTAATCTACCCTTAATCAATGCATTTAACTCATGTTGTATATAAATTACTTACCTCAAAGTGCTAGGTGAAAGACTCCTTCCAAAAGCTCCAAAAATCGCTCAAGAGATGAAGTGAAATGAAATAAATAACCTAAGTCCCGCATTAAATGAGTTGGGCACAGATCTCGATTGTCGCATTTGCGACACCAGGTTCGCAAATGCAACAAAATCCTCGCAAATGCGAAGCCTGGCTCCAGCTTCTAAGGTCGCAAATGCGACTGAGGGGTCGCAAATGCGATCACCTATGAGATCGCAAATGCAGCCCAGATGTCGCAAATGCGAAAAGTCCTCAGGCTGAGCTCCTTCGCAATTGTGAAGCTCTTCTCGCAAATGCGAGGTTCGGATTTGCAAGACCTGTAACTGGTGCCAAGAAGCACCACAAATCTGGTGTGTTTTTAGACCTTCCACACGTCCGAAACTCACCAGAGCCTTCGGGGCTCCACACCTACTACCCACACTAGTCTAATAACCTCATGCAAACTCTCTCGAGCGATCAAAACACAAAAATAACTTCAAAACTACGAGTTGGACGCCAAAACGCATGAATTGACTCATGAAATTCAAAAACCTCCAAAAAGATTTCCATTCGTCCAATTCCTATCAAATCAACTCGGAATGACACCAAATTCTGCATGCAAGTGTTAAATGACATTACAAAACTATTCTTGGTCTCGAAATTCTGTCTGGACCTAGATATCACCAAAACCCGTTCCAAACCAAATTTAAAGAACTTCAAGAACCAACTTTTGATATTAGGCGCCGAAACACTCCCAGGTCATCCAAAACCCGAACCGAACATACGCTCAAGTCTGAAACCATCATACAAACCTATTGGAACCGTCAAATCCCGATTCCAAGGTCGTTTACTAAAAATATTGACTGAAGTCAAACTTAGTTTTTTGAGGCTAACTTAAGGAACCAATTGTTCTGATTTCAACTCGAATCCTTCCAAATCTCAAACTAACCATCCTCGCAAGTCATAAAACAGTAAAATCACATACGGGGAGTCTTATTTAGAAGAACAAGGTTCTAGAAAATAAACGACCGATCGAATTGTTACATTCATACATGTTGTTGCCACCGCAATGTAGAATGTGTTACATTTTAAAGTTTGATGGGATAACATTAAATAGAAGCAACGGAGAAAGGTCATCAAAATGCCCATAAATTGAATATTATCTATGATTTGAGACTATTTTCTAAATTCCAAAAATATGTCTTCCTTAGATTGGCACAATTGTTTATTTATAAACTTCATATTAAGGTTCATTTATTGAATATACTAGCTCCTATGTATGTGCATTGCACGAATATGCTGCAAGACTCATAGAATTCTGAATTACATATTGTGAAAAGTTTTATTTGAACTATAAATGCTCACGATATAAAATATATTTGAACGTGATTCATATAGTCTATACGAGTGTAATTGAACTATAATTGTTGCATTTGTATATTGTGGGGCGAGATATGAGTCTTATTTATCGATATTTATATCTATCTATCTATCTATCTATATTTATCTATATTATTATAAAATACAAATATTTCGCGCTAAATGTTAAACGACTAAAATATTCTTAAAATGTTAATCGACTTTTATGTCCTTAAATATTTTTTTCAAAAAAAATAGTTCCATATTGGATAAAATAACAATCTAGTATTAATTTGCCTAATATTTGGGAATTTGATACCAATTAATGATAGAATTCTTTTAAAATTAATAACGGAATGTAAAGTTCTAATACTATACTAATACTACCTGGACAATTACTTTCCATACCCATAGCAATCCCACGTATGAAACAAATATATTGCCTCTATATAAATAGTTTCATTGTATTCAAGACATTGCAACACAAAATATCTGTAGGCGAATCTTTTTAGAGGTAATTTTCATCTCATTTTGTATCATATTTTATAGATTAGATTTCGCTCTAACACAGCCAAAAAATTAGTTACTGACAATTAAGAAGTTGAATTTTTAATTGTGTGAGAATTTTGAGTGGCTGATAGTTCGTCCACATCTTTATGTGTTATTAAGTAAGATTTACAATAAAAGTCTCTTTAATTTTTCTCTTGTAGTTATCCAACGGAAGCCGGGTGGTATTTGACCGAAATTTATTGTACGTTAAAAAAAGATTTTTTAAAAATTTAATGACCTATTTGATTGATAAAACAATTATAAACAAAAACAAAAATTTAATTGAAGAAAAGCTTTGGTGGAAACCAATATTGACGAAACATTAGTATTTTTTTTTTCATCAACTAAACATTAGTTGCAATATGTTGTACATATACCTCTAATATCTACTTTCTAACTTTTAAACCCTTTGCTATACCTTTTAGATTTTTCACCTTGATCTATTTAATCTTTAGATATGTCAGAATTAGAATACAGATTGAAAAATGAGTCAAAGGAACAAATTTCCTTGATTTTCTAACCAAATATGATAGATATATTAACGTTAGATGTAACACAAAGCCTTTTAACATACATGTTTTTACAAAATAAAACTAATTAGTTGCCAATATATAATTTTACCACCTATTGAAATATTCATTTTACGATGGACCGGTTGGATTACTTCCAACATGCATGCTTGTTCGTTCTTGATAATTGTTATGGAGCTATATTTCTTCTACTTTCTATTTTATATTCACAAAGAATATCCTCCATGAAGAAGTTCATCAATGTAACGATTCGACCGGTCGTTCCGTGAGATTAGCCCCGTTTTTTTTGTTTGTGCTTTGTCATGTATTTTTTAGCATACTTATGATGTGTGGGGTCGGTTTGTTCGAGTTCGGAGTGGTCGTGGTGAGAAATGAGACACTTAGTCTCTTAAGTTGGCTTTATAATTAGAAAAGTCAACCGAAAGTTGACTATTAGGTAAATGATCTCGGAATATGGATTTTAGGCTCAGATACCCTCGTTAGGTGATTTGGGACTTAGGAGTGTGTTCGGGATGTGGTTTGGAGGTCTAGAGTAGAATTAAGCTTGAATTGGCGAAATTGAGTTTTGGCAATTTCCGATCGGAATCGAAAAATTAACTATCGGCGTCGGAATGGAATTCCGAAAGGTGGAATAGATTCGTGGTATCATATTGGATGATGTGCAAATTTTCAGGTCACTCGGACGAGTTTTGGGTATTTTCGGCATCATTGGTGAATTTCGAAAGTTTAGGAATCCTTAGGCTTGAATCATAGATTAAATTGGTATTTTGATGATATTTTGAGTGTTCCGAGGGTTCGACTAAGTTCGGGTGATGTTACATAAGGTATTTGTATTTTTGGTTAGGGCTCCGAGGGGTCGGGATGATTTCGGATGGCCATCAGAGAGTTTGAAAGTTGGAAATTCTGCTGCTGTGTTGCTGTTCTGGTGTTCCCCACTTGCGGAAGGGAGGTCGCAGCAGGTGCGGCCATCGCAGGTGCGCTTCGGTCATCGCAGGTGCAGATTGGCTGGTTGGGGTTGCATCGCAGGTGCGGAAGGTGAGTCGCACCTGCTAGCCCGCAGGTGCAGTGGATGAGTTGCAGGTGCGAGTTTGGACCCTTAAGTGATTTTGTGCAGGTGCGCACTAGGACCGCAGGTGCGGGTCTGCAGGTGCGATAAAATAGTTGCAGGTGCGGTCATCGCTGGACAGAAAGTATAAAATGATGCCTTCACAAATTTTCTTATATTTCACCATTTTTGAAGACGGGTTTGGAGCTTTTTGAGGGATTTTGAAGAGGGATTCAAGGGAAACACATTGAGGTAATATTTTCTTGAACCTAATACTCGATTCTATCTTGGCATTTGACTGATTAATCATAAAATTAGTGGAATTTAATGGTGTAAGTTGAGGGACTAGGGCTTGAGGTTCTAGACTTTGAATTGAGGATTTGAGGGGCCATTTGTTGTCGGATTTTGATGTAGTTGGTACGTATGAACTCGTGAGAGTGTAAGAATTCCAGTTTTATAATTTTTATCAAGTTCCAAGATGTGGGCTCGGGGGTCGGGTTTGGCCAATTTCGGGATTTTTGGTTGAATTTGATAATTTGGAATGGGCTTCGTTCCTTGGTATATATTAACCATATAAATCTTATTTTTGGTAGATTTGGAGCAATCAGAGGCCGAGTCTAGAGGCAAAGACATTGAAGGATAGGATTTTAGCCGGTTTTGAGGTAAGTAACGTTTCCAAACTTGGTTCTGAGGGTTCAAAACCCTGAACTATATGCTATATAATTATAACTAAGGTGATGCACATGCCAAGTGACGGGCGTGCGGGCGTACACCGAGTGATTTGTGGCCTGGCTTATCCCATGGCACTGTCTAGTAACTATTTCGGATTGATATCCGCACTTTTATTGATGTGGTTAATGTGAACATGCTAGACTCATGCTAAGTCAAATGCTAGGGCTTCACGCCGAAAATGCTGAGACTCGAGTGGTCGTATATTGCTGTCTCCTTATGTGTTTATTTGATTTTGTATACTAAGTCCTATCATAGCATATCATTTCATGCCTCAGTCTCGGTAATTGTTGATTTTATATAATTATCATTGTTTCGGGCTAGTTCATGCATTATGAGACCATGTGAGCGAGATTGGAGAGTGATGACTGAGTGAGGCTGAGAGCCTGTTATTGAGAAAGTTATCAGATCGGACTGCACACCGCAACGATACTCTGATCATGCCTTCGTTGGCTTGATATAGTTCTTGGGCCAATAGGAGCCCCTCCGGAGTCTTTACACCTCAGTGAGCGCATTGATATTGAGGGATGGATCTTCCTTGAACATGGATCTTGTCCGAAGTTGATGATATGTGAGGGATGGATCGTCCCTGGACATGGATCTTGTCCGAGTGTTGTATTCCGGAGATGGATCTTCTCCGTGGGGGCTGGATTTTCCCTTTTTCCTCAGTATTGAGTGACTACGGTCACCCGTGTTTATGCATATTCCGGGATGGATTTTCCCTGAGCCTGAGAGCCGTATACAGTACTGAGTGGACTTCTGTGTGAGAGCTGTGAGCACTATGTGCATTTCCACAATGTTGATACATTGGCATGTAGAGTACTAGGATATACTTGGGTTACTTAACATATCAGTCATATTCTGTTTTCATTATCTGTTGAAACTATGAGCATGCCTAAATTCTGTGTACTGTTTTCATTACAATTATTGAGGTTTAGTCTGTCACTACCTCTCAGCCTGTAGTTTGGGTTTGTTACTTCTGAGTTGGTGTACTCACGTTACCCCCTGCACCTTGTGTGCAGATCCAGGTACAGCGGGACCCGGTAGCGGTTGATGAGCAGCAGTCAGAGTTCCTTGGGAGGCATCGAGGTAGCAGTTGGCGATCACAACCTCGATTATCTCCTTCTCTATCCACCTGTCATATTTACTCATTTCAGATAACTTTGTGTTGGTTCTGTATTTTGATACTTTGATGTAGTAGCTCATGACTCGGTGACACTAGATCTCGGTTCGGGTTTTCCTTTATTTATGTTATCAGTGATGTGAAACCCTTAAATGCTTTTATAAAAATGAGACTCTTGCTGTAACTATAATGATTTTTCCTGAAAACAACTTTTAGCGATGAAATGCGTGGCTTTCCTGATTTCACGATGGGCGCCATCACGACCAGGTATTTAGGGTCGTGACAAGTTGGTATCAGATCCCTAGTTTGAATAGGTCTCGCCAGTCATGAGCAGGTTTAGTAGATTCTTGCGGATCGGTATGGAGACGTCTGTACTTATCTTCGAGAGGCTACAGAACCCTTGGGAAAAATCTTACATTCTTGAATTTTGTCGTGCAAATCTGTGGATTCCTGGAACTAAACTTCTGTTGTTTTCATTCTCTCACAGATGGTGAGGACTCGCGCTACCAATCAGGGTGACCAGACAACGACTAGACCAGCGAGAGGTCGAGGCCGTGGTAGAGGGAGGGGTGCAGCCCGCACAGCAGCGGGGGCAGTACCTATGGACCCTCTTATTGTTCAGGATTAGGTCCCCGCCGCAGATGTTCCAGCGGGATCGGTTCAGGCACCGACAGTGCCTATTGTGATTTCGGGTCTCCACGAGACCCTAGATTAGATTTTGACGGTGTGCACCAGTCTTGCACAGGCAGTTGCTATGTCTACTACTGCCGCTACTTCTCAGGCCGGGGGAGACACTCAAACTCCAGCTGCCCGGACACCTGAGCAGGTTACCCAGGGGATTCAGATACCGGGGGCAGCTCCAGCCCAGCCGGTTGCCCCAACACAGGATTTTGTGGTCCCAGCTTTGGCAGACGATGAGCAACGCAGGTTGGAGAGATTTAGTAGACTTCAGCCGCTTACTTTCAGTGGTACTAAGGGCGAGGATGCCCAAGTCTTCTTAGACAAGTGTCAGAGGATTCTTCGCACAGCAGGGATATTGGAGGCCAGTGGGGTCCCATTTACTACCTTCTAGTTCTCAGGAGCTGCACTCACGTGGTGGGAGGCCTATGAGAGGCGTAGACCTGTTGATGCAGCGCCCCTTACCTGGCGTCAGTTCTCCATTCTTTTCCTGGAGAAGTATATACCACAGTCCCACAGGGAATTCGAGTTGTTGCGTCAGGGGGACATGACTGTGACGCGGTATGAGATGAGGTTCTCCGAGTTGGCCCGTCATGCTATTTGGCTAGTTCCCACAGATATGGAGAGGATCATGAGTTTCGTTGATGGCCTCACTTATCAACTTCGGATTTTTCTGACCAGGGAAAGGGTATCTGGTGCTTTTTTTGAGGAGGTGGTTGACATTGCTAGAGAGATTGAGTCGGTTCCCCGTCAGGAGCGAGTCGAGAGGGAGGCCAAGAGGCCTCGGGAGTCTGGTAGTTTTGGTGGTGTTCATTCAGGAGGTCAGTCTCAGCACAACAGAGGTCGTTCATTTAGGCCTCCTCAGCCAGTCCGCCCAGCCTACAGTGGTGCATCATTGGGGCATGGTCCCCGCAACTCTAATCCGGGTCATTCCTCGTTCAGTGCTCTTCCAGCCCAGAGTACATCTCGGCCACCATCAGTTCAGGGTTCCTCGACGCATGGTTCTTCTAGTGGTTATTTTGGTTCTAGGGTTTCCCTTCAGTCCCCACCGTCATTTGCTGAGAGGGGTTTGTTTGAGTGTGGTGATCCGGGTCATATCAAGAGGTTTTGTCCCCATCTTTCGGGTGGTTCATTCCAACAGAGGAGCCAGCCTTCAGCTTCAGCACCATTTACTTCACCACCGGCCCAGACAGCTAGGGGTGGGGGCTAGTCAGCTAGAGGCCACCCTATAGGATGGGTCGAGCAGGTGGAGGTCAGGCTCGATTTTATGCACTTCCAGCCAGACCAGATGCTATGGCCTTAGTTGCAATGATTACAGGTATTGTTTCAGTGTGTCACCGAGATGCTTCGGTCTTATTTGATCCAGGTTCCACGTATTCTTATATTTCATCATACTTTTCTCATTTTCTGGATATGCCTCGTGAGTCCTTAGTTACATCTGTTCATGTGTCGACCCCGGTGGAGGATACTATTATTGTGGATCGTGTGTACCAGTCGTGTGTGATATCTATTGGGGGTCTGGAGACCCGAGTGGATCTGTTATTACTTAGCATGGTTGATTTTGACGTGATATTGGGCATGTATTGGCTATATCCATGTCACATTTTTCTTGATTGTCACGCTAAGACCGTGACCTTAGCGATGCCAGGATTCCCGAGAGTCGAGTGGAGAGGTTCCATTGAGTATGTGCCTAGTCGGGTGATTTCTTACCTGAAGGCCCAACGTATGGTAGAAAAAGGGTGTTTATCGTATTTGGCTTTTGTGAGGGATGTCAGTGTTGAGACTCCCACTATTGATTTTGTTCCTGTGGTCCGTGATTTTTCGGACGTGTCCTGCTGACCTGCCAGGCATGCCACCGGACAGGGATATTGACTTTGGTATTGATTTGATGTCGGGCACCCAGCGTATTTCTATTCCACCGTATTGTATAGCACCGGCGGAGTTGAAGGAATTGAAAGAGCAGCTTCAGGAACTCCTAGATAAGGGGTTCATTTGGCTTAGTGCGTCAACTTGAGGTACGTCGGTGTTGTTTGTAAAGAAGAAAGATGGCTCCATGAGAATGTGTATTGACTACAGGCAGTTGAACAAGGTTACAGTCAAGAATAAGTATCCTTTGCCTCGTATTGATGATTTGTTTGACCAGCTTCAGGGAGCCAGAGTGTTCTCTAAGATTGATTTGAGATCCGGGTATCATCAACTAAAGATTCGGGATTCTGATATTCCCAAGACAGCTTTCGGGACTCGTTATTGTCACTATGAGTTTATGGTGATGTCTTTTGGGTTGACCTATGCCCCAGCAACATTCATGCATTTGATGAACAGCGTATTTCAGCCGTACTTGGATTCTTTTGTCATTGTGTTCATCGATGACATCCTGTTATATTCTCATAGCCAAGAGGAGCACGCTCAACATTTGAGAGTTTTTTTACAGAGATTAAGGGAGGGGCAGCTTTATGCAAAATTCTCCAAGTGTGAGTTCTGGCTTGGATCAATAGATTTCTTGGGGCATGTGTTGTCCAGTGAAGGTATTCAGGTTGATCCGAAGAAGATAGAGGTGGTACAGAGTTGGCCCAGAAGAGTGCTCCGTTCAGGTGGTCGGACGAGTGTGAAGAGATCTTTCAGAAGCTCAAGACTGCATTGACCTCAACTCTAGTGTTAGTATTTCCATCAGCTTCAGGTTCTTATACTGTATATTGTGATGCCTCGAGGATAGGCATTGGTTGTGTTTTGATGCAAGAGGGTAGGGTGATTACCTACGCCTCGCACCAGTTTAAGACTCATGAGAAGAATTACCCAGTGCATGATCGCGAGCTAGCAGCCATTATTCACGCCTTGAAGATTTGGCGTCATTATTTGTATGGGGTGCATTGTGAGGTTTTCACTGATCACCGTAGTCTGGAGCATCTGTTTAAGCAGAAGGATCTGAATTTGCGTCAGAGAAGATGGTTGGAGCTTCTTAAGGACTATGATATCACTATTTTATACCATCCGGGGAAGGCCAATGTAGTGGCCGATGCCTAGAGTCGCAGAGCAGAGAGTTTGGGGAGTCTAGCATATCTTCCAGCAGTAGAGAGACCATTAGCAATTGATGTTCAAGCCTTAGCAGGCCAGTTGGTGAGATTAGATCTACCAGATCCCAGTCGGGTATTAGCTCATGTAGCTTCCAGGTCTTCTCTTTATGACCGGATCAGAGAGCGCCAGTATGATGACCCACACTTGCTCGTTCTTCAGGACAGGGTCCGACGAGGTGATGCCAGGGATGTAGTTTTTTGCGAAGATGGGGTTATAAGGATGTAGGGTCGGATTTGTGTGCCCAATATGGATGGGCTTCGAGATTTGATTCTAGTAGAGGCACATAGCTTGCGGTATTCCATCCATCCGGGTTCCGCGAAGATGTATCAGGATTTGAGGCAACATTATTGGTGGAGGCGGATGAAGAAGGATATTTTTGAGTTTGTAGCTCGATGTATCAACTGTCAGCAGGTCAAGTATGAGCATTAGAGACCAGGTGGATTGCATCATAGGTTGGATATTCTAGAGTGGAAGTGGGAGTAGATCACCATGGACATTGTAGTTGGGCTCCCACGGACTTCGAGGAGGTTTGATGCTATATGGGTCATTGTGGATCGGTTGACCAAGTCCACGCACTTCATTCCTGTTAGTACTACTTATTCTTCGGAGCGGTTAGCTGAGATTTATATTAGAGAGATTTTCCGGTTGCACGGTGTTCCAATTTCTATCTTTTCTGACAGAGGTACTCAGTTCACATCTCAGTTTTGGGGGGCCGTGTAGAGAGAGTTGGGTACTCAGGTCGAGTTGAGCACAACATTTCATCCTCAGATGGATGGGTAGTGAGAGCGCACTTTTTAGATTCTGGAGGACATGTTGCGTGCTTGTGTCATTGACTTTGGGAGTTCATGGGACCAGTTTCTTCCACTCGTGGAGTTTGCGTATAATAATATTTATCAGTCGAGTATCCAGATGGCTCCGTACAAGGCTTTATATGGTAGGAGTTGTATATCTTTGGTTGGTTGGTTTGAGTCGGGGTAAGCTAGGCTATTGGGCACAGACTTGGTACAGGATACATTGGATAAGGTGAAGTTGATTCAGGAGCAGCTTCGCACGGCGCAGTCTAGGCAGAAGAGTTATGCGGACCTGAAGGTCCGGGATATGTCTTTCATGGTGGGGGAGAAGGTGCTACTGAAGGTGTCACCCATGAAGGGTGTTATGCGGTTCGGGAAGAGTGACAAGTTGAGTGTTGGGCCTTTTAAGGTGCTTCAGAGGGTTGGAGATGTGGCTTATAGACTTGCTTTTCCACCCAGCTTATCGAGTATTCATCCGGTGTTTCATGTTTCCATGCTTCAGAAGTATGTTGGTGACCTGTCTCATGTCTTGGATTTCAGCTCGGTTTAGCTTGAGGGTGATATGTCATATGAGGTAGAGCCAGTGGCTATTTTGGGTCTTCAGGTCAGAAGGTTGAGGTCTAAGGATATAGATTCGGTAAAGGTGCAATGGAGAGGGCATCCGGTGGAGGAGGCCACCTGGGAGACTGATCAAGAGATGCAGAGCAGATATCCTCACTTATTTGAGACTCCAGGTATGTTTCTAGACCCGTTCAAGGACGAACGTTTGTCGTTCCGTGAGATTAGCCCCATTTTCTATGTTTGTGCTTTGTAATGTGTTGCTTAGCCTACTTATGATGTGTGGGGTCGGTTGGTTCGTGTTCGGAGTGGTCGTGGTGAGAAATGAGACACTTAGTCTCTTAAGTTGGATTTATAGTTAGAAAATTCAACCGGAAGTTGACTATTAGGTAAATAACCTCGGAATGCGGATTTTAGGGCTCGGATAGCCTCGTTAGGTGATTTGGGACTTAGGAGTGTATTCGGAATGTGGTTTGGAGGTCCGGAGTAGAATAAGGCTTGAATTGGCGAAATTGTGTTTTGGCAATTTTCGGTCGACATCGGAAAATTAGCTATTGGGGTCGAAATGGAATTCCAAAAATTAGAACAAGTTCATGGCGTCATTTTGGATGAGTGTGCAAATTTTCAGGTCATTCGTACGAGTTTTGGGTAGTTTAGGCATCGTTGGTGAATTTCGGAAGTTTAGGAATCCTTAGGCTTGAATCATGGATTAAATTGGTGTTTTAATGATATTTTGAGTGTTCCGAGGGTTCGAGTAAGTTCGGGTGATGTTATATAAGGTATTTGTATTTTTGGTTAGGGCTCCGAGGGGCTCGGGATGATTTCGGATAGCCGTCGGAGAGTTTGAAAGTTGGAAATTCTGCTGGTGTGTTGTTGTTCTGGTGTTCCACACCTGCGGAAGGGGGGTCGCAAATGCGGCCATTGCAGGTGCGGAGGGTGGCTGGTTGGGGTTGCATCGCAGGTGGATGAGTCGTAGGTGCGAGTTTGGACCCTTAAGTTATTTTGTGCAGGTGCGCACTGGGACCGCATGTGCGATAAAATAGCCGCAGGTGCGGTCATCGCTAGGCAGAAAGTATAAAATGATGCCTTCGCGAATTTTCCTATATTTCACCATTTTTTAAGACGGGTTTGGAGCTTTTTGAGGGATTTTGAAGAGGGGTTCAAGGGAAACACATTGAGGTAACGTTTTTTTGAACCTAATACTCGATTCTATGTTGGTATTTGACTGATTAATCATGAAATTAATGGGATTTAATGGTGTAATTTGAGGGATTAAGGCTTGAGGTTCTAGACTTTGAACTGAGGATTTGAGGGGCCATTTGCTGTCTGATTTTGGTGTAGTTGGTATGCATGAACTCGTGAGAGTGTAAGGATTCCAGTTCTATAATTTTTATCGAGTTTCGAGACGTGGGCCCGGGGGATCGAGTTTGGCCAATTTCGGGATTTTTGGTTGAATTTGATAATTTTTGAGTGGGCTTCATTCCTTAGTATATAGTAACCATATAAATCTGATTTTTGGTAGATTTGGAGCAATCAGAGTCCGAATCTAGAGGCAAAGGCATTGAATGATAGGATTTTAGCCGGTTTTGAGGTAAGTAACGTTTCCAAACTTGGTTCTGAGGGTTCGAAACCCCGAACTATATGCTATATGATTATGACTAAGGTGACGCACATGCCAAGTGACGGGCGTGCGGGCGTGCAGGCGTACACCGAGTGATTTGTGGCCTGGCTCATCCCATGGCACTGTCTAGTAGCTATTTCGGATTGATATCCGCACTTTTATTGATGTGGTTAATGTGAACATGCTAGAAATCATGCTAAGTCAAATGTTAGGACTTCACGCCAAAAATGCTGAGACCCGAGTGGTCGTATATTGCTGTCTCTTTATGCGTTTATTTGATTTTGTATAATCAGTCGTGTCATAGCATATCATTTCATGCCTCAATCTCGGTAATTGTTGATTTTATATATTTATTATAGTTTTGGGCTAGTATCATTTCGGAAGGATTTTATCATTGTTGATAATTGTTGATTTTATCATTTCGGAAGGATTTAACGGATACTGATATAGGGATTTAAAAAATAGTCAAATTTACAAGTGGTCATTCAAAAATAGCCACACTTTTAAAAGTAATCGAAATTTAGCCATTTTTCATGTAAAGACAAATCTGACCAAAAACACTGTTCAAAATCCGGAAAATACTCAAGTATATTATACTGGAGTTCCAGCATAAGTTTACTGGAACTCCAACATATTATACTAGAGTTCCACCATAAGTATACTGGAACTCCAGCATAATATAATGGATTCCAGCATAAGTATATTAGAACTCCAGCATAATATACTTGAGTTCCAGCAAAGTATACCGGTCCAGTATAATATACTGGAAGTTCATACACAGGTGCTCGAATCTCCAGTATATTATGCTGGAACTTTTCGCGTGCTGGAGTTCCAGCATAATATGCTGGAAGTTCATACACAGGTGCTCGAATCTCCAGTATATTATGCTGGAACTTTTCGCGTGCTGGAGTTCCAGCATAATATGCTGGAAGTTCATACACATGTGCACCGAACTCCAGTATATTATGCTGGACCGGTTTCATGAGTTACTTGCATTAGGTACCCTAACGCACCTCTAATACGTTAGGTGGCGACTCTTCGATTTCCATACCCCTTTCCCAAAAGGAAACGAGTTGTCCCAAAGAATGTCGAAACCCGGACTCTGTGAAAGGGGAATAAGGGGGCGCGACAACATGGCGACTCTGCTGGGGATTTAGGCTTTTACCATAACAAACTTGCTTTTTGTAAATTAGTCTTAAGCATGCTTCTTTTTTGTTAATGCGTGCGTACCCTTTCCCTTTCCCCTTATGTGAATTTAATTGCCCGTTTTGAGCATTTATGATTTCCTTTACTGCAGAAACTGACTTATTTCTTTGTTTTCCTTTCTTAAACGTCTTTCAATTATTAAATACCATATTTATTATTTCCCTAACGTGCAAATACATGACAACATGTTATTTACTGCTGCATAAATCATGCTCAACATCATATTCCACTCGTGCGTAATCAATCTTATAGCAACACTTGATGAGTGGTTGCGCTCTTCCTATATATCACCCTTTAAATTTAGAAAGGCTTATTTGCGGTAAAACTAGTCGATCAGCGGTGCAATCTATGGTTCCGTGCCTTTCCCCCTCAAGTTGTCCGCTTGAGGGTACCAGTCTAGACCCCCTATCGCAACCTTACTCTAATTATAACTGTACATGCATCATGGTCAAACCTAGCCGGGTTAATACGTTGTCCATATAATAACCCTTTAAGACAAACCATATTTCTAAAAGTCCACCGCGGTTTCCATAATCCCAACGGACGCAACCACGTTTTGTGCATTAATTTTGGAGAACTAAATACCAATATGCTAATCATGGATATGTAAATAGTCGAATCTGAAGGGGGAAAGGGTCTAACCTTATTTGTTTAGCAGAAAATGAGGCACGAAGTCCCCAGGTTCGGCATGATCCAAAATATGCCAAGAAGATCAAGCCTGGGGAAGGTCCTTCTGGGATCAAGTAGATTAGGTTTATTTGCTTCTCCAAATATAATAAGGCCAAGTGCCAGTAGTGACTTATCTTTTATTATCCTAGTGTCGTTTTGGGATTCATATGTTTTTTATAGTAATTAAATGAGGCATTTATTAGCATCTAAGTTCTCCAAAATTACTTGTCGCTAGGCCTACCTCGGGCACAACGAAGCTCCCAAAATAGGACGCGAATTTACATTTCGCAATATGTGTTTAAATATTGCAAATATTCTTTTCAGAACTCTTACTGACTTGGCTACCTTTTGTTTTTCTTTCTTTATTTTGATTATTCTCATTCCCCAAAGGTTGGTTCACACATACTGGCATCATCAACATATCACACTAGATCCAGAGGCCCCCCACCTTCTCCCCCTTCAAGTATACCGAAAGGCAATGGACTATTAGACCACGAGTCTCGGGGTAGCAAGGCTGAACAACATTATTTTATTTTTCTGAATGGTGATTTCCCTTTTTGCATTTTGTTTAAAATAATATTTCTAATATTCCAAAACGTTGTTTTAATTATTGAAAACCGCATTTGTTTGACACTTTCAGTGAATTAGGATTACCATTACCACTTCTCTCTCATATCTTTATCTATACAACATTACTATTTCCTATCTCGATGAACCGGCAACTGTGACATGTAATGAGGCAACGCAACAAAAGTATAGTGATTTATAAGAAGAAGATGCCATACCTGAGGAAATTATCAGAGAAGTGGAGGACTTTGAGAACAAGCCTAAGTCCAACCTGGACGAGACTGAAATAATCAACTTAGGAGATTCCGAAACTGTCAAGGAGATCCGCATCAGCATTCACTTGTCGTCATCAGAAAAAGAAGAGTACACACAGTTCTTGAAAGAGTATGAGGACATCTTCGCATGGTCATACGACGACATGACCGGATTAAGTACATCTATTGTGGCCCACAAGTTGCCCACAAACCCAATGTGTCCTCCAGTGAAGCAGAAACTCAGGAAATTCAAGCTTGATATGAGTCTGGAAATAAAAGAGGAAGTTATTAAGAAAATTAAGGCCAAGATCCTCAGGGTAGTGGAACACCCAACCTGGTTAGCCAACATCGTGCCAGTGCCGAAGAAGGATGGGAAGGTTAGAATCTGTGTCGATTATCGGGATCTCAACAAAGCCATCCCTATGGGTTTGGTCATAATTCAATAAAAATTTTATTTTCCCCACCATCCGAAATTGGGGCAGAATTTTGAGGAGGACCCTCAAAATTCCGAAGCAAGTTCAGCCGATCACAACATATATAGCAGTCAGAAATGTTTGTCCGTCTAACTGGGGCAGAATTTTGAGGACCCTCTAAATTTTACGGCAGGAGAAGTCGCAATGTCTTAGATCGTGTCGCATTCACTGGTTCATCTAACCAATTTTCTAAATAACATAATTTTTACTATGACTTTGAAAACTACGCATGCTTGCTTTTGAAATAACTCTGTTTAGAAAACGCTACCCCCAATGATTTGAACGGGATCTTCAGACCGAGCAAAGCAATTCAAGCAAGCCGACGGAGGCACGAACCGACCTCCCCCTTACAGAACTCACGATTTTTCTTTGAATGCAGGAACAAGGAATATGCACGCCTCGAAATCACAACCTTCATAACAACAACGATACTGAATCCACTTCCAGCTAAGAAATACTCTGCTATCACCTACTATTTGTTCTCTTTGCATGGGATTGAGCTTTGTCTCAATCTTGCATGAGGTTAAGCCCTGCCTCCATATTTGCATAAGTCTAAGAACTGCCTTTTATTTGCATGAGACTAAGCTCTGTCTCAATCTTGCATGAGGCTAAGCCTTGCCTCCATATTTGCATAAGGCTAAGGACTGCCTTTTATTTGCATGAGACTAAGCTCTGTCTCAATCTTGCATGAGGCTAAGCCTTGCCTCCATATTTGCATAAGGCTAAGTGTTGCCTTCTCTTTGCATGAGACTAAGATCTATCTCAATCTTGAATCAGGCTAAGTCCTGCCTCCATATTTGCATAAGGCTAAGCATTTCCTTCTCTTTGCATGGGACTAAGCCCTGTCTCAATCTTGCATGAGGCTAAGCCCTGCCTCCATATTTGCACAAGTCTAAGCATTGCCTTCTCTTTGCATGAGACTAAGCCATGTCCCAAATCTTGCATGAGGCTAAGCCCTGCCTCCATATTTTCATAAGGCTAAGAATTGCATTCTTTTTGCATGGGACTAAGCCCTGTTCCAAATCTTGCATGAGGCTAAGCCATGCCTCCATATTTGCATAAGGCTAAGCACTGCCTTCAATTCTGCATAATGCTAAGCACTGCCTTTACTTTCTGCATGAGGCTAAGCCATGTCCCGAATCTTGCATGAGGCTAAGCCCTGCCTCCATATTTATATAAGGCCAAGCATTGCCTTCACCTTGCACGAGACTAAGCATTGTCTCTCCGGCATTACCTATTCTCTTCTTTCGGGCTAAGCTCTGCCCTCAAATTCATACAAGACTAAGCCATGTCTTGTCGCTTCTAGCATCACGTCTTTGCATATCATGGGCTGAAATATCACCAATTTGTCCGAGGGCGTCATAGTCTGAAGGCACCATCCTCATAGTAGGAAGACGTCACGCCATGGCCTGAGGATCTCTTAATTTTGCATATCATTATTCAAAGGCGTCATGGTTTGGAGGCACCATTTTCATGGCCCGAGAACATCATCTCATGGCCTGCGAATCCCTCACTAAACAATTCATGTCCCAGGACATCATGGTCTAAGGACGTCATCCTCAACCGTCCAAAGACGATTTTTCATGGTCTGAAGGAAATTTGCATCATGTTTAAATTCATGCACAGATATATGCCCGTAGTATTTTACTTACACGTGATCCGATGAGAAACCATTACCCCGACAGGAGCAATCCCGCTCCAGTTCCCTCATACTATCTCAAACTTGACCGCAATCCTTTCACCTATCCCAAATCTTGCGTCCGTCCTTGTGGTAACTTTGTCGGTATATTCCGCCTATGAATTCAGAACTACACACGGTCTGATTCTTGTAAAACCAGGGATATGTAGGCAGCTCAGAAACCAGAGTGCGGCCTAACTCTCTCAAATCGTCCTACTCGGTCAAAATTGGCCATCATATCTTTACCCGACAACTCTTTCATCCTTCCCGGGTAAAGAGGGCAGTTGTTGATACCCAATTTTTTCCTATAATATTTTCAAAATGCATACATACTTCAAAACCATGCATTAGCATCAATTATATTTTTCCATAAATTCTGCATTTTGAGGATTTCTTATTAATTTATCCCAATATTTTATTATATAAATAATCATTAACTGCACTACAAATAATTTTATAACAATTTTATGATTTACTTTTGCTATTTATATTAACACTAAGCTAAATTATTTCACAAATGGACACATTTACTTTTTTGGGTTACAATTGCAATAACTTTGCAATTATAGCTCATCTATGCATTATTACATTACTTTACCAAAAAAAATAGTTTGTTGCATTTTTAAAATATTGAGTAATTATTTTAAAACATTTCTATGCATGAAAACCACTTTTATAATCTGTTAATTATTTTTATCAATTAATTGGGTATTTAATAAATAGCCCTTTTAATTTCTTTAAATTTTCGGATCTAACCCTTTAAATATCAGCCCAAACCCCTTAATAATACCAGCCCAATTCACCTTAAGCCCAATGTGCACCTACCCGACCCAAACCCCCATCAAATCGTGGCTGTTGATCTTTTAGATCAACGGTCCACATTAAACCTTACCATATTAATCTCTAAACCAACCATAACCCCCCCCCCCCTCCCATTCTCTCATTCCACCGTCATTGGTTTTTCTAGCCTCTCCAATTCTCTATCGACCTACCCATAACCCTGATCGCCGTCACCGGCGAAAAGCTCCTATCTATGGAGATTCTGAGTATTCTCCGACCATTACCATCCGTTTATGCTTCCTGGTTTTCACACCTCTTTTTCGCACGCAACCTTATTACGAGGCTGAGTTAGAAGAGTTTTTCCAATTAAAGTGACGTTTTGAAAAAGGATTATTTATTATTTAGAGTCGTCACTTGGAATTGAGTTTTGGTGTTCCAAGTCACCTTTTATTGAATCCCTTATCAAAAGGAAGATTTGACTCCTAATTTACGGTCTACGAAACAAAAGACTGGTAAGGAATTATGTTGACCGAGGGGAAGGTGTAAGGCACCCTCGGGTCCTGTGGTTCTAGCACGGTCTCTTTATTGACTAATGTAAGGCTTAAATCAACTTTCAACTATTCTTGTATTTTTATTAATTATGGATTATTTATTATCGCTCAATTAATTTATATATATATATATATATATATATATATATATATATATATATATATATAT
>ML339810.1:0-11777 GCA_005239505.1 Nicotiana paniculata | reverse complement strand
AAATTTAAAATATTAAGATTAGACCTAAAAGAAATATTTACACCAAAAATAATATAGAATTTGAGTGTGGTAAAAAATTAGTTGTTCACAGCATGCCCCCCTTTGCTTGGAAACATGGAGAGTTTTCAGGCAAAGAAAATGAACAAGGTGACTGATTTTTGACCTTACTATTCTTTAAGAAGGAAAAGAAGATAAAAGAAAAATATGGATGTACCAATGTTGAAGATGGATAGGACGTGTGAGGGAATGTGTATGAGAGTAAGAGTGAATGGAGAAGAAGAGGGAATGGAAGTGCGTCGTTTCTTCAAAGGGGAGGGTCTTCAAATTTTCTTTTCCGTAAATCCCTTTCTTGTTTGTGAACTCCCTAATTATATATAGATGTATGTGTTTTATAGTAACTGATGTGAGGAAATAGTGTGCTAAGTGGGGGAAGTGGAGAAGAGATGTGAAGAAGTGGGGGTGAGGCATGAGTGAAGTGGAAAAGTGGGGAAGTTGGGTGNCATGTAAAGAGTGGGGGAGAAGGACGTGAGAGAGTGGGGGTAAGGCATGAGTGAAGTGGGGAATTTGGATGTTATTTTTTTTTTATATATTTTTTAATATTTTTATATGTAGTATTATATATATATAAGAAAACTCACTATTTACACTAAAGTTTAAATTATGCTAAAAAAAAAATACTACTATAACTTACATTTAAATTAGAAGAAACCAAATTATATATATATATATATATATATATAATTTAAATATAAAAATTTAAATAAAACCTATTAAGAGTAAGATAAAAATTTGAAATACTAAGAGTAGACCTAAAAGAAATATTTACACCAAAAATAATATAGAATTTGGGTGTGGTAAAAAAATTAGTTGTTCACACATAGAGGTAGTCAAAAGTTATGTAGGACTCCTTCAGGCACTCTAAATCATCGTCCTTTTTCAAACCCATCATTTTCAGGAACCCCCTAGCGGCACGATTTTCCGGCAGCAATAAACTCGGACTGTCCAAAGGTAATCCAGCGAAGCCCCGTATCTCCTCCAAGAGAGGGGTCATTTATCTTTCCAAAACGGAACACGGACCTTTCTCTGTCCCAAAACATAGTGGACGCTTCAATCAACATATTGTTTGGTTGGATAACCAGTAAAGAGGGTAAGTTTCTGAGGACCCTTTTCACATGGTCTTTGTCTCTTGGAGAAAGGTCCTCCCACCAATCCAGCAACAATGGTGGTATTCTTTGGACCATGCCGAACCTGGGGACTTTGTGTCTCATCTTCTTCCAAACAAATAAGGTTAGAACCTTTTCCCCTCCAGATTCAACTACTTATACATCAGTGATTAGCATATTGTCACTTATTTCTCCAAATTAATGCACAGATCGTGGTTGCGTCCGTTGGAATTATGGAAACCCTAGTGGACATTTGGACAAGACTTTTCCTAAAGGTTATTATGTGGAAAACATATTAACCCGACTAGGTTTGACCATGATGCATGTGCAGTTATAATCAAAGTAAGTTTATTATAGGGGTCTATACTGGTACCCTCAAGCGGACAACTTGAGGGGGAAAGGCACGGAACCGTCGACTGCACCGCTGATCGACTAGCTTTACTGCAAATAAGCCTTTCCGAATTTGAAGGGTGATATATAGGAAGAGCGCAACCACTCATCAAGCGTTTCTATAGGATTTTTATAGGCACGAGTGGAATATGATGTTGAGCATGATTATGCAGCAATAAGCAATAAACACGTTGTCACGCATTTGCACATTATGAAAGCGATAAATACAACAATTATAATTGAAACGCAGTTACAAAGGAAAACAAAAAGAAACATGTCATTTTCATTTTTTGAAAAAATAAATACTTGGGAGAGTAAACAATTAATTGCACATAAGGGGAAAGGGAAAGGGTGCAGGTATTTAACAAAACAAGGCATACTTAGACGAATTCACAAAACGGTTTGTAATGGTAAAAGCTAGAATCCCCAGAAGAGTCGCCATGCTGTCGCGCCCCCCTTTTTCCTTTCCTTTCAGATTGGTCAGGGTTTTCGACATTATTGGGACAACTCATTTCCTTTTGGGACAGGGGGTATAATGAGTTCGAAGAGTCGCTACCTAACGAATTAAGGCGTGTTAGGGCACCTACTACGGGTCATTCATAACACTATTGCATAACCGGAGATTGGGTAAGGTCTTTAAATTACTTCAAGAGAAAGGTGTTAGGCACCCCTGTGGCTCCCGGGCAAACATACTTTGTGAATTATTCAAGTAGCAAGTAGATAGTCTAAGAACACATATGTAAACAAATAAAGGTCTTAACATATTAGTAGTCCAAGCACACATATATAAAGGATAAGGGAGGTCCTAAGTTGTTTATCACGTAGGATCATATCTGTGCAATGCCCGATAGTCACTCCTCAATGAGGGGCTACACGCTGCATTAGCGCATAGGTCATCATATCCTTTTCTACCCATTATCCCCCCTTAGTGGTTTATTAAGCGAGTTTTGTTTAACGAGCTCTAAGCGTGCTGTTACCCGTCCCTTCCTTATAGTCCTGGAGGAGTTTAGGAACTCTAAGTCTGGGCAGTTCTAGAAAACCCCCTAAGGTGCTAAAAGGGAAAATTCTAGGCGACATGCAAGAACAAGTAGGACTAGCAGATAAGCGACAGGAACAGTTAAAAAGCTCAGATTCACCTCCACACATAATGCAAATAAACAGCACGTCTCAAACATAGACAAAGGCAGTTTTATTAGAAAAGGATCCTAAGACAGGATATCAAACTGACATCAATGCACAGGAATATGCAACACTGTTTCATACAAACTTTAACGACAGGGCCCTAATCAGTTTATCCACTGATTTTAAACATGTTAGCCTTTAAGTAGTAAACACAATAAAAAATAGTTTTCCAGTTTTATAAAGATTAATTACCTAAGGCTTGCCTAGGCGTGGGACTGCGCATAACAATTACAAGTTGTTTTAAATAGTTTGAGAATATTTAACCTTCAACAATGATGTTCTAGGTGATACAAATCTGAGAGTGAAAGGATTGATACCAATTTTATTTAAAAAAACATGACAATTATATGTGAGACTGTTTTATACCTTTTCATGGATCAGTAGTTAAACTAGGCGTATTCAAACAAATGCAAACAGAATCCTAGAACATGGTATCTAATATGCACATAAGAATAGCAGAATTATTAAGACATAATTTCTAAATGCACACAAGAGTAACATCATTCTTAAAACATGATTTCTAAATGTACAGAATTCTTAAGGCATGATTTCTAACTGCACACAAGAATGACAGTTTTATGTCAATGTTATTTATTGTCCTAGGAGCAGGATCTCTAAGTGATAGGCTGGTACAACTCAAAACATAGATTAATGACATGTGATGTGCTGAAGCAGTAAATATGAAGTTCTAAGAATAGGATATTTAATGCATGTTTGGCATGATTTGGATGAACATATTAGTCCTAAAAAATGGATTCTAATGCATATATAAAGAATGTAAAGCCTAAGGCATGTTCTCTACCCAATAGTGTCAACAGTATCATCAACTACCCTCCCCATTTCATAGTCATCCCCAATATATGTTTACAAATTAATTATTAAAAACCAATAGCTGAATGAATTACATAAATAAATAAAAATAGAAGAAGTTAAATTATAGGGAGCCTGAAGCATGCCCAGATGTATCCTGAGGATATCAAGCCTCTATAACCTCAAATGGCAAGAGTTTCATAGCCAATCTCATGTCAGGGTATGTCAGAGTTCCCTAAGGACCTCAAGGATCTCGGGCAATGCTCACACCCAAACTTTTATAACAAGAACTGAGTAAGTGCAGTGTAGAAGGACAACTCCAGTGTACCAGAGTTCAGAGGGATCTCAAAAGGATCCCAAGGCAGTACACACACTGGAGGGGCAGAACCTAGGGACTTAGGAGTAAAGTGAGAGTGCTTGCCATAGTTTTGAAAAGGTTTTGATATGAAAACAGTGTTGAAAAAGACTCAATTAAGTAAAGAGGTTTTATGAAAAATAGGAGTTGATTAGTAGTAAAATAGTTTGAACAAGAACAGTTTAAACATTTGAAGGATAAAAAAATAGCAGATTAACTCAGAACAAATAGATCACTTAACAACATAACTCACATAAGGGTATTGGGAGTTGGGGACGTATACAACACACACAGTGAAACACATAACAAACATAAGCACATAATCCTTTTTAAGGAGTTTATGGGATTAGGGAATAGCTAATAATGAAGACATAGCACAGGTATATGAATTTCAGAACAGACAATTGAGGTCATAGTTGTACTAACAGAGTTAAGCATAGAATCAACACTACTTGAGGTAACAAATTATTTTTGCAAAACAGATTCATACAAGAAACTGAGTAAACAAACAGACAAACATTCAAACATACACAAATGGAGTGGAGTTAGGTTGAGACATACTACAAAGGTACTAGGCAGGTTCATATACATGCTTATCATAAGTTGAATTAGGATAGAACTAATATATGCTAAGTGAAACAAATATTTAAACATGTTAGTTGCATATTGAATAGCCAAATAGTAAACAAGAACAGAACTAGGAATCAGTAAACTAAAGCAGTAACATAACAAATAGGGTTTGGAACTTGAATTGAATCAGAATATACTAGTTAAGGAGAGTAGACACAAAATGTAAAGTGGTGTAATGCAATAACTAGCCTTGGCTTACAACCGGCTAGTTGAATAGAAGTAGCAAGTAACAAGAAAGAGCAGAAAGCTTTAAGTGTAAGAGAGAGTTTTTGAACTAGTGTCCGTCTTTTAGAAGTGTGAATAGAGAAGAGTATATATAGTAGTTAAGAGCAGAGCATAATAAGGTAAAGGAAATCAGTACTCAGCAATTACGGGAATCACTGAATCAATCACATAAAGAGTTGAGAATAGACTCCTTTAATTAAGGACAATTGACCAAACGGTAATAATAGTAGTCTAATTAAGGAAAGAAGTTCAAAGCAGACCAAATAAAGGAATTCAGAATAAATAAATCAGGGGTCTAATTTAAGGGAAGAATCATGTAAAGGAATCAGTAAATATACAGCAATCAAATAAGGCAAGAACGACTAATTAGGGTCGTAATCATAGAAATAGGCAAGACTTAGGCATGCAGATCCTTAACAGAGAAAATCGGTGAATCATAAATTAAAAATAATACTGATTTAAGGGAAGAAATTATAGGTTTCCACAAATAAACAAATAGGCTAAACACAATTTTATAAACACACAGAAATCAGTCGAGAAATCGAATCAAAACCCATAATAGAGACGTACTAGGGTAAAATCATAAGGCATTCAAATTAAATGAAGGAGAAGTCATATGAATCAAAGTACAGAATAAAGTTATGTATCAAATAACACGAATTGACTCAGAATCCAAACATAGTGTCAAAAATTAGGGGTTTTAACATAAACTAGTTATAATCGATTAAAACACATAAGAATCAGAGAATAAGCACTTAAAATCAGAAAATGTTTTGAATAAAAGATTTTCAAGGAAACCCTAGTTAGGAAGAAATGAAAAGACACTTGAAAATCAAAAGGGTTTTCATAAAAACAAGCGAAAAACAGTTCGATCCGTCTCAGATCTGTACAGATCTGAGAAGTTCAAGAGATGAAAGTAGGTTTTCGTAAAATAACGCAGAGATGAAGATACCGGCTTAGCTACCCATAGGTTTAGGCAAAAATAGAAAGATCTTACTCAAAATCGAGTTATGGCGGCCTGAAACAGGAAAGAACAGGCCCAAGGTGTGAGTGGACCGACCCTCGTCCCTTGAGGGCCTTAGAGACAAGTAATACCGGCATAAGAGAGCCATGAGAGGCCTCAGGGTGGTGAGGAACCACCATGGTTGACAGCAAGCGAACACGGTGAGGGAGATTAGGGTTAGGGCAGAGGGGGTTTGAGAGAGAAGGAGAGGGATGACGGCGGAGAGGGTGAGAGGGAATGAGGGGTTTGGGGGTAGTTCATTAGGTTAATTAAGGAAAGAATAAACCTGGACCGTTGATAAAAAATGATCAACGTCCAGGATTTTGGGGGATTGGGTCGGGTAGGATTTAGATTTTTGGGCCTGGGGTCTTTGGGCTAGGATTGAAATAAA
The DNA here is from genome assembly GCA_005239505.1 of Nicotiana paniculata. Classification (NCBI taxonomy): domain Eukaryota; kingdom Viridiplantae; phylum Streptophyta; class Magnoliopsida; order Solanales; family Solanaceae; genus Nicotiana; species Nicotiana paniculata. The sequence continues at coordinate 5,628 of ML339810.1, read as the reverse complement.
AATTGGCTATTCGTTAAACCCAAGATAAATTAATTAAAAAATAATTTATAAAATAGTTACTAATTATAAAAATGAATTTCATGCATAGAAATATTTCAAAAAAAATAATTATTTAGTATTTCAAAATACAAAAGACTAATTTCTGGTAAATGCATGGGCTATAATTGCAAAGTCATTACAATTATAGCCAAAAGGTGCCAATGTGGCTATTTATGGAATAATTTGGTCTTAATAGGACCATAAATAATAAATTAAATCAAGAAAATGGCTTTGGAATCATTTGTGCAATTTTATAATTATTTATTGGAAATAAAATACTGGACAAATTAATAAAAATGTAGAAAAATACCAATTGCTACAAATGCATGATTTTGAAGGTATATATTAAAGAAATTGGGTATTAACAGTTGTCCCTCTTTACCCGGAAAGGATGAAAGAGTTGTCGGGTAAAGATATGATGGCCAATTTTGACCGAGCGAAACGGTTAGAGAGATTTAGGCCGCACCCTAGCTTCTGAGCTGCTTACATATCTCTGGTTTTACAGGAATCAGGCCGTATGTAGTTCCGGATTCATCGGCGAGATATACCGGCTAAGTCATTGCAAAAACGGACGCAATATCTAGGGATAGGTGAATGAATGGTTCACGAGAGAGGTCAGGTTTGATACAGTTGAGGGAACTGGAGCGGGATCACTCCAGCTGGGATAGTAGTTGCTTGCCAGGTCACCTGTAAATAGAGATAATACGAGCATATATTTGTGCAAAAATTTAAACATGATGCAGATTCCCGTGGGACCATAAGAGTTGTCTTCGGACGGTTGAGGATGACGTCCTTGGACCATGACGTCCTGGGCCATGAGTTGATTAATGCGATTCGCATGCCATCATATTTATTCATTCCTTTACTGTACCTGATATTATTGGACCACTAGTGAATGTCGGAGTCGACCTCTCGTCACTACCTCTTTGAGGTTAGGTGGGATACTTACTGGGTACATGTTGCTTTTGTACTCATACTACACTTGCTGTGCATTTTGTTGCACATGCACATATATGTCTAGTGGCCCAGTCGGCATGGGAGATACGAGGACTTAGGTGAAGATCTCGAGACGACCGCGGCCAGCAGAGTCTCCTTCAGTGTATTGTATTGCACTTCCTCTATTGTCCAATTGTATCCCGAACATATTATTTTATTACATCTTATTTTCTAGAAATTTCTCATGCACTTTTGACACCGGGTTCTAGGATGACTAGGGGACTTATTCATTTTTTTTGAATTTTTAAAGACATTTTGTTACTCAGTGGAAGTCCATTATTTGCTATTTAATGTAATGAAAATAAATGATTTCAAAAATATTAAAATGAGAATTTATTTAACTACTTAGTGTTGGCTTGTCTGACATGGTGTCCGGCACCATCACGACCTTTAATGAATTTTGGGTCGTGACAACATGCATGATGTGACGAGAATCCGTACGTAGCAAAAATCTTGCTTATGTCCGGGTAGACTTAGGACTTACCATGTATTGCTTGTACTATTTGTACCCAAATTGTTAGTTTAATTGCCGAATTTATAGTTGAAATTGGATAAAGTATTTTAAAATACCGAGCTTCATTACTTTGAGCTTTAGCAAAATACCTGATTGTTAGCGAAAATTATGTCTTCTTTAAGTATGTAGTAGTCGTTGATCGGAGTTTGTAGAGTTTTCACCATTCCTCCTGATCGGGCCGAATGCCTCGACAGTATGTTAGATGCATCTATGATTAGCGTCGGTCGACCTTCGACAATGCTACACACTATTATAGATCGGGTTACGACCTTGACATAGATCGTGCGTGATATTGTTCCGAGTCCGATTATACTTGATATTTCTTTCTTGATCAGAGACTTGAAAATTACTTGGTGGCTTTTATGTGTTAAAGACTTGGCATGTAATAGTTGGAGATTCTAGTAGATATTCATCGTTTTTAATTTTTAAATTCACTACTTCACTCTTATGTTTATTTTATGTTTTACATTACTACGGTCACCTACTATTTGTTTCTTTATTAAATAAAATCAATGACTTTAACAATATTAAAAAGGATATTTAATGGATAGTTTATTGTTGTCTTGTCTAGCCGCGACGTTGGGTGCCATCACGGCCTATAATGAGAAATGGGTCTTGACAAGTAGTTAGTAATGTAACTATCGCATCATCTCATTTGATATATACACAATGGAAAACATATTGTAAGAAGACCAAACTAAATGCTTCATTAAAATGTATAATTGCTATCACAGACTGCTTAAAATCATCTAGTTAGTTGCCCAACTGGATTTTATAATATTCCATCTTTCACTTCAAGGATAATAACAACTTTTTATTTTTATTACATCTACCGGTAACGATTCAGTCGGTCATTTTTTGAGTATTTTAGCACCGATCCTTTATTTATTGCCTCCTCTATGCTATGTTGTGATTATGTGATTTGCCGGGATGTTTGGTTTTGGTTTAGAGTAAGTTTTGGAATGAAACGGGACAAATAGTCCCTACGTTGAAGCTTTAAGTTGAAAGAGTTTACTGTAGTTTGAATTTTGTGTATACGACTCTGAAATGGAGTTTTGATGGTTCTAATAGCTCCGTATGGTAATTTTGGACTTATGAGTGTGTCCGGATGTTTATTTGGAGGTCCGTTGGCCGTTTCGGTGAGAATTGACAAAAGTTAAAAAGTTGAAAGTTTGGAAGGTTAGAAAGTTTGAAAGGGAGTTGTCTTCATTGATATCGGGGTCGGAATCCGATTCCGGAAGTTGGAATAGGCCTATCATGTCAATTATGACTTGTGTGCGAAATTTGAAGTTAATCGAAGTTGTTTTGCTATGAATCGACATTAGTTTTGGAATTCGGAAGTTCATAAGTTTCTTAGTCTTGAATGAATGCGCGATTTGCGGTTCTAGTGTTTTTGATGTGATTTGATTCATCGAGCGTGTTCATATGATATTTAGGACTTGTTGATATGTTTGATTGAGGTCCCGGGAGACTCGAGTGTAACTCAAACCATGTTCGGCGCATTGCGGTACATTAAGGATTGCTGCACTTCTGGTTTCTCTACAGGTCTGGTTTCCTTCTACACGTTCGCGAAGGCTTTCCCGTGTTCGCGTAGAGTCTTCAAGGATTGCTGGAGATTTACACTTCGCGTTCGCAAAGATAGCCACACATTCACGAAGGGTCAATGGGTTGTGCACTGCAATCGCAGGAAGAGAGCCACATTCGCGAATAAGAAAGGGAGGCTGGAGGACCCCACGCGTTTGGTCTACGGGTTTGCGAGTGGGGCTTCGCGATCCCTAATCTTGGGATCTTTGGTCATCGCGTTTGTGAGTGGATTCTCACATTTGCGTAAGAGGAATTTGGGCAACAACATTCTATGCTTCGCGAATGCGAGACATTTTTCGCGTTCTCTAAGAAGAAATAAGTTGATAGCAGAACTTAAATTTCAAAACGAGGCTTCTATCTCATATTTCATAATTGGACCTAGAGAGCTCGGTGTGAGGTGATTCTTCGAGGATTTTTCAACAAAATCGTTGGGGTAAGTGATTCTAACTCGAATTGGTCTATATTTCATGAATCTGTTACTATTTTCATCATCTAATTAAAGATTTGAGTTGGAAATTAGGAAAAAAAAATGGTAGAAACTTCCTAGACTAAAATTTTGAGTTTAAAAGACGATTTGAGATCGAATTTGAGTAATTCTTGTATAGTTCCGAGACGCAGCCCGAGTTGACTTTTTATTTCTTTGCAAAGATCGTAACTTTATTATACAAATTAGCTTCTTATAGTTTATATTTACGGCATGAACTTGTTTTGGCTAGATTCGAGCATTTCGAAGTTGGATCATCAATACACATCCTTATTCTGAAACAATAGAGAAACTATAGAACCATTAAGTAAAATAGGAAATTACAATTGAAAATCAACATGTAAAACTTCAAAACTTGAATAGTGTAAGACTATAACATTATACTCAATAATAGCATCCCCAAAATAAGGATGTGTATGGTTGATAAATGAAATAAGACGTTTAAGATGTTTTGAATTGTACGGATATCATCTTAATTTATTACACTACCAGAAAAATGCTCTTCTCCGACTACTAATTTCGGCTACAAAACAGTAGTAGAATTTTTTTTATTACAGTAGTCGTAAAATATTAACTTATATTTTTATAATTTTTATAAATATTACCGACAACAGTTTCGATTCGACTATAGTTGTCATAAAATTTGGCGTAAAATTCCGCGAATTAATGTTTTCGACTACTGTGGTCGAACACGAAGTAAAAAAAAAGGTAGAAATTTCCGAGCACAGTAGTCGAAAATCTTTTTCCGTCATATCATGTTCCGAGTATACCAATACAGTCAGAATGTAGTCGAAAAATTAGACTTTGTGACTACTTTTCAGCTATTCTAACCCGAATTGGTCTCTATTTCATGAATTTATTACTATTTCATCATCTAATTAAAGTTTTGAGTTGAAAATTTGGGAAAAAATGGTACAAACTTCCTAGACTAAAATTTTGAGTTTTGAAAGACGATTTGAGGTCGAATTTGAGTAATTCTTGTATGGCTCCTAGACGGGGGCCGGGGTTGACTTTTTATTTCTTTACAAAAATCGTAACTTTATTATTCAAATTAGCTTCCTATAGTTTATATTTACGGTATGAAGTTGTTTTGGCTAGATTCGAGAAGTTCGAAGTTGGATAATCGAAGGAAAGGCCTTGTGGATTGATTTAGCATGTTTCGAGGTAAATGACTTGCCTAACCTTGTGTGGGAGAATTACCCCTTAGGATTTGTGTTGGTTGAGAAAATTGTGATATATGGAAGTCGTGTACGCAAGGTGACGAGTGTGTACATGGGATAAATATGAAAATTACCCATTTTAACTATGTAGATTCCTTTTATCCCCTAATAGAGTTACCTTAACATGTTATAGTCATCATTTCTAGTCTATTTTCACATGTCTACTTGTGTTATATCTTACTTAATAATTCCTCTACATGTTTAGTTGAAGTTCTTGTTTCCCTTATTCCGTATTCATTCTTTAATCGTTGAATCCTTTACTTGTAGTTGTTAAATTTTGGAATATCTGGCTGTTGAATTTGGTATTGAGATATAAATGTCGTGATTCACATTGAGGCAAAGTGTTAAGTCGTGAAATACCATTCGGTTGAATTATTCATTTTCGGTTATTATTATTGAGACCTTTGTGTACATTGTCGCTGAGCCATGGACTCTTCGCCGTGAAAATAGTGTTGTTGTTTGGTTTCTCTGGCAAGTTGTGATATTGGGTGCTTGATGTGCGATTAGTGATACATTGTGATATTGATACGCATGTGGTGGTATAAGACATTAGGGTTGAAACGCATGCAGTGAGATAAGGTGGGCTTGGTGCGTGGTTAGTAGGGAAACTACTAGATGTCATGCGGTGTGATAAGGTGGGCTAAAACGCGGATTGCTATTCGGAAAAATAATTTACAAAACTAATTGCAAAGGTTTGATCACGCTCAACTATGTCTTCTATAAAGACCAAACGGGCGTTGCAAATATAAATCTGGGGTATTAAGCCCAAAGTCGATCCCACGGAGAATTGA